>JAMZAV010004666.1:0-48237 GCA_024449915.1 Sweltsa coloradensis | reverse complement strand
AATTTTTGTAAGATTGTTAAAATTTTTTTACACGAATGTTGCTGGCGTCAACAGCAATATCTTACTTTTTCAATGCGAAACTAGGGAGGGAGAATGAAAAGATTGTCTCAAATTCTATATATCACAACATTCACAGCCGAAGACTTTTGAAGGAGAGCTTGGCTGCCGTTTTTTTTTTTTTTTTTTTTTTACAAATTTTTGTATTTGGGGGGGGGGGGATATTTCATCTTTTTGCTGTTTTTTCATATCAAGGCGTGAAATACTTGTAAACGCTAATTCAAAGAAAGAGGGAATTAATTTCAAATGTAATTTTATACTTCTAAATTGCTCGGATGTACGGCTTAGACGGAGTTTGATTCACTTTCTGGGATGGTAGAGGGCACTAGGGGTGAAATATCGTTTGCCACCCAACGGAATAGCAATTCTTATATTTTTATCTACCACCAAGCAAAAATTCATGCTGGTAACTTACTATACAGTGTTTGTCACTAAAAGTATAATTATTAGGGTTGGGGTTGAAAAAACTGGGTTTTTGTGTGAATGATATTTTGTTGACTGGACTATAACACATTGACGCATAATTTTAATCAGCAATTAATTGTATTAAATACGACCTAACGTTTTCCCCAAAGTTAAGGGTGGTAGGGAACAGTGGGAATGAAATATGCTTGCCTCCCGGTGGATTATTATTTTTCATATTATTATGTACCACCATGCCAAATTTCATGCTCATAACTCATTAGGTGCCTTCATGGTGAATGCTGGAAATCAAGGTAAAAATAATATAAACTATTAGGGATGGGGGTTGAAAAAATGTGGTTTAGGAAATGAGAATAGGCCGATTTGGTTAAAACACATTTAAACATAATTTCAATAACTAATTTGAATAAAAATTCAATTTTGGGTTAGAGCTATGAATTATTCCAATTTTAGGGGATTGATTGTTGAGAGTAGAATATCGCTTGCCTCTCGGCGGATTTTTTTCATATTAATTATTATGTACCATCATGCCAGGTTTCATGCTGATAACTCATTAGGTGCCTTCATGTTGAATGCTGGAAATTAATGTAAAAATAATATAAACTACTAGGGATGGGGGTTGAAAAAATGTGGTTTAGGAAATGAGAATAGGCCGATTTGGTTAAAACACATTAAAACATAGTTTTAATAACCTTTTTTGAATAAAAAATTCAATTTTGGGGTTTGAGCTATGAATTATTCCAATTTTAGGGGATGATTTAGGGAGTGTTGGTGGTGGAATATCGCTTGTATCTCGGCGGATTATTAATTCTGATATTTTTATCTAACCTATTTCCAATTCCATATGTTTCAAATTTCGCGCATTAAGCCCATTTGTTAGATATTTATTATTGGTTTTGAATTTAAAAGGTTAAAATGGTTTTGGTTTTAATTTTGATAACAAAAGTATATGAGTCTGAGGTACATCTAAGTGTGGTCCAAGTTTCATAGTTCTAAGATGTACCGTTTTCTCTTTATTAATGGTTTTGAATTTAAATGGTTTAAATTGTTTTGGTTTTGGTTTTGAAAGCAAAAGTATATGAGTCTGAGGTACATGTAAGTGTGGTCCAAGTTTCATAGTTCTATGATGTACCGTTTTCTCTGTAGGCTCTTATTCCTCTCCGTCAGAATATGCCAGCCGGTAACAGTCGCGTGCGCTTGGCTGCGGGCGAACGACCGTCGCCCTAGATATCTAATACATATTTTAAAGACTAATATGGAAGCTGTAGAGATTGTCGTGCGTGAACTTTCACTGCGAGTTTTAATATTTTGAATTGAACCTAAATTTCTCCTAATGTCAGTTATAGTTGCAACCGGAGAGGAGGAAAGTTGTCGTTATGCAGTTTTCCAACGAAGAATTTTTATTGGTTTTGTAATGTTGTAGTAGCAGAGGTAGTTTTCTACTGTAACTACAGAGCAGTTCAGCAGTTGTAACAGTGCATCACACCGTACATAGATGGCGTGGGATATTTATTTTCTTAACGAAATGTGAAAGTCAGTCTACCGACGAAGGGAGATGCGCTCCGTCGCTGACAACACAACAACCTTCTCGTTATGAAGTTAGGTCTTCTTACAAAACTATGATCATGATAGAAGAATGCATTTGTCTGCAAGAGTCTACCAAACTCATCCACCTGAAGGCCGGTGTTCCTTTGAGAGCTTTTGTTTTAAACTCTGTACTCACTGTCAGGCTACATGAGGGCCACACTTGCCCTGCATTAGCCTTCCTGCCCTATGGGCAGGTAAAATTCATTAACATAAAATAATTTGAGCGATTTGTTGTTTTGGCAAGCCCTATAAACAAATCGAAGGCACGGGCGCTGAATTATTATAACATTTTGCGAGTTCAGTGAGACGCGGATTAATTATCAGGATTCCCCTCCCCCCCCCAACACCCGGATCTATCTTCCTCAAGGATCCAAAGAATGTATGAAATCGCTTTATTTAGTATGATCGTACCATCTGTGCACGAACGGATGCATCTAGCACCACCAATGATATTGACAGGGCGACCAACGATTGTAAAATGTGTTTTATTTTTATGATTTGACATATTATTTATTTTTGTTCAAGTGAATTATGTAGTAGAAAAAGGGTTAGAAAACAAAATTCTTATAGCTAACTTTGAAAATGATAGATTTTTATATACCGTAATTTACACGGTTTTGACTTTCAATTTTCAATGTTCAAACAGACTTCAATGGGAAACAATGGCTTTAGATCAAATGCACATAGGTTTATTCTTTATGACGGCTAACGCACCCAGGATTGCATATTGTTGGTGGAAGCTCCCCCCTATGTATATGGTCTATGGCTTTTTCAGACGGGCAGATGGTCGTCTCGACTCACCGACAAAAAACGATCTGAGTTGGAGCCTCTGCCGGTTGAAACAAAAACTTGCTGACATTTTTTTATTTACTATTTTAAGCAAAACATCTAGAGAGAGGGTTGAGAAATTTAACTATACGAGTCTCTTCATACCCACCTCCACCTACCTTTCTTTGGCCTGCCACCAGTTGATAACCGATGCCATGCTATTACATTGCCTGAAAATGATGTCCCCCACTGAAAATAATTGCTTGAAATTAAGCGGGTTAACTATAAATGCAAACAATAAACTAAGTTTATTTGATAACAAACGGTCGTCCTCTTGCTGATCTTAGGGGTCCCTGGTTCGCCCCCGGAGGTGGTTGATCTAAGGGGCGCTGAGCTGTCCGAGCGAACACCTCGTCAGGGCCGGTTGGTCCTGAGGGTCGCTCCAAGGGACGGAGAGGGCCTACGTCACGTCTTCCTGGGGTTCAGCCATGCCTGCCAGCTTGAGATCTGGCGCACATGGTTGCACGAGGTAGGTGCAGATTTTAATATTACCGTTTAGTTATACATTTATGTGGCGTACTGCCATCCTGTGAAATTATTCGTGCCACATATCGGTATGTATCGGATGCACGACGTATAGATCTACTGGTATTGAAATATAGGATATTCGGATATTTACAAATTATCAAGCCTCGTTACTGTGTAAAACACGATTGCTTTTAAACACCTCTGCGATTGCAAACCGCTATGTCTTTGTTTCCTTCTAAATTCCATACTGGATCCTATGTTTGAAACGTGTATAATGGAGGTTAATGCACATGCAGGAACTGCACATGATGAAAGCCTGACGGATATATGAAATACAAACTTCAGCATGTAATGATAGTCCTGCGTTCATCCGTACATTCCGCTGCTAGCGTGCATGCAGTCCACACAAGTCAATGACATGACATTGCTTTGCCAAATATTCGCTAGGAACTACGAGTTAGTAATCGTATTCGCTACAGCAGTGGGACTCGAACTCGCACTCCTGCGCTTCCGTTGTCCTTGTGTACAGTCCGTCATCTGAATACAACTATTAACTCGCGTTCAGTCCTTAGTTCCTGTGGTGGTCGCGGTAACTCTAAAGCTCGCTGCCACCTTGACGTCAACGACATAGCCAAGGTTGACACTTTGTTATTGACCTCTAGGAGTTGCTCGCCGAAGAGAAACACATTCCAGAAATGTATATTTAACTACACTGATTCGCAGACGCTTTTTAATTTTTATAATGTATGAGTTTTTAGTGAAAATTGTTTAAATTGGTTATCAAATGAAATCGTACAACGATTAAAAATCCTGCCTGCGATTTTATGAGATCTATTATTTTGTTGTTACTAAAAAAATGTACGGGTCTAAAATGTTACAGACAATGAATATTCACTAACTATTTCAGTATGATCAGAGTATCCATGTACCGAAGAAATTTATATAAAATTAAGAACATAATTTTCGGAATGCATTCCCAAACGTGGCAGGTCTAAGATAAGAGATTTCGAAGATTACCTGAAACTTTTTATCAAGATTTAGTAAAATTCGCGTGCAATAAATGAACTTATAATAAAAAGCGAGATCTTTTCCATTTTGACCTAGGTTATAGCTCCACTTAAATAAAATCAATACATCAATAAATTCGTATTTAAGAGTCTATCCACTCAGACATATTTCAATAAACTTCGTTTATCATGTATTTTCACAAAGCCACAAAATTGTAGTGATTTGAAAATAAACACCGTCTAAATGTATTGATAATTATAGCTACGTTAGTCCATACAAACTAGACTTTCACGAAATATGCTCGTCATAATATCCCAACATGGGTGACTCGTCTATTAGGAGAATCTTTACACTTACACTCGTAGAAACTTCGCAACATTACTATGGATTTGAGTGTGGTATGAAACATGGCATTGGTATGACCAAAGAAAACCTGGAACAAAGCCTCAACCAGGAATTTAGTGCAATAGTATACTTTTTTTTAAAAAAATTTAGAAATCAATCCAGAAATTACAAAATCCATCCCAGCGGGGTATCGAACCCCGGTCTCCCGATTGCCGGTCGAGTGTTTTACCCCTAAGCTAACGGGATGGTTAACTTCATAACATCTGGATTGTTGGTGCATTCTAGATCTTCTTTTCCTACAGTTTCAAGTTATGGTGGAGGTGCCGGGTCCAAGCTCGTAATCAACGATTCGTTACTCTCAACGTTGAGTGAGCACTTTAGCCTCGTACTATAGACTCATCAGTCAGCCTCACGGGTGAAGGAGACCTCACGAGGCTAGTCAGGCCTGTCACTCTCTTGAGAGGATTTGCTTCATATACGCACGTAGTCTCAAATTACATCAAAGCATCACACAATGCATTTTTATTTATATAAAAAATAACTTATGCCTTAAATTTCGCTTTAAATACATTCAATGAATGAATCAATATTCTTTAATCACGTACTTGAAATGTGGTTAAAACTTTTGCCTAATTATATTGCATAGCCTGTTATTATATTTAATTCATTTGCATATCATATGCAGGCTGACAAGAAACATATTTATTGCGGTTGGCTCTTATATACACACACCCTCTGCATGACACCACAGTTTACTCCGTCGTCCTTGATCTCAGATCGCTCTCATGTTTTTTCTTCCAGGCTGAAAACTGCGTGTATCATTGTTTTCGGGTGCTTTATTATCTATACAAAATATTCTTCAATGCGTTTCGCTGTATTATATGTGAAATATACTGCTCTTCCTCTTACCATTTGATCTATTAGACCCACTGTACAAAGTTCAGTTAAGCTTCTTTTTACTGAAAACGTGATGTGCATGAATAAACTGGTCACCTTGTTCTCGAGTAGAGCTTTAGATGTGGTTTTTTAATTAATAATTTGTCGATTACTTCATAAATAACAACAACATACACGTGGTAATTAATTTTTAAATGACCCAATCAGATGTCTCGTAGATCGATCAACCCGTTCATCAAGGCTGCACTGTGTCTCGAACAAGTGTCATGCCAATGAAGGCTTCTGTCTGGTTGTCATTAAGTTTAGTGTGCAGATTTTATACACATTAATCGCAGTGAAGGACACGATTTCCTTAAGACCAAACATCTTTGTGTAAATCTCGTAAACTATTTCCTGTCCCCAATTCTGATCCTTGAATACGCAACGTAAAATTCCCGCAGCCCGCAGTGTAGAAATACTTCGAAACTTATATTATGAAGTAATCGAATAATATAACGATTTGTTGACATTGAGAGACGCTCTTGACTCATGGTGCACTTGTCACATTGCGCGTTGACGAGGTTTACATTGTGACGTATGACATTATCCGATTCAACTTTGTCCAGGAGATGGTGTAGTAAAGTATCGGCCCTAAAGCATGAACTCTTTGTCTTTACTTGCAGTTTTGTCCTAACTTTTACTGTAACTTATCATGGAACGCCAGCAGACGCTATAACAATTATGCTATTTATTTACATGGTATTTTAAATTTAACTACACTACATGGTTATTTTGCAGTATTTTATTTCTGCCATCTTATTAACGGTTATTTGTTTTATTCGAACTAATTTGAAAATCGTTAATTAATGATTGACTTTAAGATAATTTACCTTGTAACGAAAGTATATCAGGCAACCGTGGAAGATATCAAGTATCAACACAAATCTGTTTCATTAATGTTGTGATGTTGTATATCCGTGAAGTTTTGTTCAAGAACAATAATCAAGTTTATGTTCCCAATTATTTATTCTAATGAACTTTGTCCTATGTGGTTTGAAGGTGTCATAGAAATATTCTATTTTAATTGTATTAATGAAACAGAGAATCAATCCGAAATGATTTTTATTTTTGGTTTTGAGCAAATGTAAAAATATCAAAAATCATATTGTACGGCAGAGCAACGATTATATGAACATGGTGTTGTGTATATTTAAAAGATGTTCACAATTTGTTGGTGGACCTGGGGCTGGGGGGCAAGGGGGCGGCGGGGCGCTATCGTCAGCGAAAATGATCAGAATACCCGGCGCCTCCACCAACAACGAAATGTGGGCTGTGTAATTTAAAGTATTATTACATTTTGTATTCTTCTTTGACAATCATGTTTGATCTCTCTTTTGTGTACTTCTCTACGTGCGCTTGTTGTGTCTAGAGCTGTCATTGTCAATTCCACGCATCGAGATGTGATTTGCGGTTTTTCATCTTCATCCATTTCTTCAACCGCTTAAGGTTGTAGAGGGTGTGGTTGTGGTTGTGGGAAAAGATTCAGAGTTCATAATTTAAACGTTCAACTCATTTCAAGGATGAAAGAAAACGCTACATTAGTAATTGAAATTCGTTTGCCAAGCAAATCTTTTTAACTTGTTGACATAATACACCATATGCACGAGTTTAAATGCTGTCACGCGATCATCATAACAGTGTCTGATACTTATGAACATTAGGTCATGCCCGTTGCACTTACCTGACCCCACCACTCTGATCAAGTAGTGTAATGAGATAACCAAGTGACCCACCTTGGTAATGAGTTACTGGCCCCGCCCGCCTCATTCATCTTATTACTTAGCTTCGCACGGGCATGCAAGGCCGACGTATTAACTCGAGCATACACATTTAATAAGTGAACCGTGCCTTCTAGTGAACTGATGAGGCGTGCGATATCTATTAGATTATAATAAAGTGAGAGTGGTATTCACTGACTGGCAATGTATTACCAGCTTCTCTGTCCGTTACCTGTGGCTGTATGTACGACGGATGGAATCATATTATTAATGATGGCGGCTAAGATGAGGTAATCACATACAATAATCTCAAAACACTGTTGTTCTTGTGGGACACGTAGCTAAATTTGACGAATTTCCGTTGCGTAGGGTCACATTGATTGGGTTCGAGTCCCAGTTGGCTGGAAAGGGTAATGTTATTAAATATTATAATTGAGAGCATCCGCCACGCCACAAGATAAATACTATAGCATACATGATTATCATAGATTTTAGTTTTGGCAATGATTCGATGGCATGGTTATAGATTCCCAGTCTCCAATACGTCCGCACAGGCGCGAGCGTAGCAAATTGAAACGCCAATCTGAACTATTCAAGATGGCGATTTGACGTTTCAATTTATGCTTTACATTATGTTTTAAATGTGATTAAGTATTATTGTTTGATATGGTTCTAGCTTGTGCAGCATGGGAATGCACGAACAGAAACAATAAGAAGTCATTGCATAAGGGAATTTAGTAATCAATATGCTCACCTGTCAACCTGACAGCCACCTTAAAAAATATTTGGGCTGCAAATCGCTCCCATTTACTTTAACATGCAAACTGACCTATTCAAGATGGCTTCAAATTGTCACGCCAGTGGACCAATGGCTGGGGATCTAGCCTAATATAGATGTTAAATACCATTGGCGCCGACATGTTAGACCCACCCACAGCAGCATTTTAATTGAAGACCCCTCGGAAAAACAGCCCTTGTCTTTCTTGTAACTTGAGTAGATATATCCTCTAATACAAATCTGTTTATGTTGTAGAACGTTGTGTTGTTTGTTATCGTGAATCTAAGTGAATATTTCTTAAAATATAGTTCCCTGTTCAGAAGTTCAATGTTGCAACGTGGTAAAGCTCCCTCGCAGGAATCAAAGCCCTGATTTCCTCAGGACTAGCTCCCGCGAACGCTAGACCAGGAAACGAATAATATTCAAAACATAAGTATACCAACTTTTATGAGGAACGTTTTTTACTTTTTGCCCGCGATCATTTATTTCACCCTCCAAATGAATCTTGCGCATGGACGCAAGTCCAAATATAACCATTTCCACATTTTTCTAAAAAAAATATAATCATTTATTTGATTCAATCATAAGGAAGCTCCCACCATTATCTGGCGTCACACACATGTACGCTTTTTAGACCGAGGTATGAATATACGAGTCGCAAATATTTCAATTCTCACATTTTCAGCCAATCAAATCAGCCCTTACCTATATCGAGCCTCACGCCTCACACACATGGATGCTTTTTTATACCGAGAAAGATGTTGCAAATATTGCAAATTTTGCGTCTTCCTAGAAATCCCTATCATCCATCAACAAGAATTTCTCTCATTCGCTCATCCCAAGTCCAAGTCTTGACGTACATAGACGCCAGACCGAGGAAAGAGAGGGCGACTGATGTTGCAAATATTGTAATAGCTCTTGTCGTAATGATTGCACATGGGCAGCGAGCGTGGAGCGTGTCAACCGCTGTCTTGCCTGCATGGCACGCGCGCAGCCTCCGTCTCAAATCACAGTAGTCGTCGTCGTTAGTTCCGAGGAGGAGAGGCTGGGCTCTACGTGACGTATGCTTTAGTCGGGAAGTGAAATCCTTATTGCAACGTTCTTGTTAACAAAATAATTATATTCTTTGCGAAGATCACTCGTGTTTCTTGAGTTTGGAGATGAACATTGTGGTCCATTCGTTTCTCTACAGTGATCCGGGCTCTGGAAGATTATCGTGAAGCTAACGGTGTTTTCAATTTGATAGTCGTGTAACTGTGGATTCAAAACAAGTTGTGATGTACATTATCAATTAAGTGTCGAGTATCACCAATATGTGTTTTGTTTAGCGAATATCAAGCATCTCGCTGACAATGAGCTTCAAGTGAATCATACTCATGGGGGAAGATGTTTCATTCAAGGAACTAAAACAAAAAAGGTGATTTTGTATTGAGTTGAGGCCACGTCAATAATAATTTTATCTTTAAAATTTATGTATTGACTTATTAATATGGGATAATGCTAGTGAGGTGTAAGTGCAAGTGAGGATACTGTGCTGTGACCCATGTGAGTGAGAGATGCTAAACCTAACGAGCGAGTGCGAATCTTTCAACCAATCACAGGTCAGGAACCCCCGCCAACGAGGTGCTAGAAACGTAAAAGTTTGTTGAATTTTTATCCGCATGAGTGCAGATTGACGAAGCTGCAGCAATGAAGATTCTTATCATCAACAGGATGCTGGAAATCATGATTGTTGATAGACTTGTAAATTTACATTTATTTACATTCATGGCTTACACTTTCACTTTTCTGACAATGCGTGAAATTGTTTTCTTCAAAGTGGGTTCATCTTGCTAAAAACAGGAGAAAAAACAGAACTTTCTGTTCGGATTGATTTAATCTGTAGGAAATAAATCTCGACATAAACAAACATCTATTGTGGCGAGTGAATGTGAAAGTGAGAGAGATGTGATGGTGGCGTCGCGCATGCGCTATGGCGTACCCATGTATTCTGAGAGGGTGGCGTTTAGTGACGCGTTGATGACGTCATCGGAGGATACGCTAGAACAGGACTCGCTTGAGGTAAACATTCTTGACTCTGAATTGCATTACATTTACATGTGCATGAACTACACTCGAAACATTTGTCATCACATTTTATGTAATAACGTGTACCCATCAGTACCATTTTTTTTGTAATTAAAAAAAATCCCACTCCCCCCCACTCAGTCACATAACTGATTTTCAGTGGCGGACATTAAATTTAAAGCAGATCAAGTCAATTCCCTGTAGGCGCCGCCGACACCATCGACTAGCGAACAACGACAAACCACTTCGCTGCAATCTAGCTAATTTGTGAATTTGGAGTTAAGAGGGAATGGGACACATTTGGCAGTTGGCACATAGCTATTCGCTCGGCCAGGAAGAATCCGACTCATACGAAACTTTACACATTTGTCAATAAAGCACACATAGACAGCACCACAGACGTAGATTTTCAATATTTTATGTTTATCAGCCAGAATCAATCCACGAATGTGGGTAATTTTAGACTTCTTAAGAAAATCCAAATACCTGAAAATCAATTAAATTATTTTTAAAAATAATCTTGAAAAATGTTACTGTTGACTGTAGAGCCCTATGTTTCCGTTTCCATGACAACTACAAAAAATTGTGAACAACTGTGGTGTTAGTCAGCCGAGCCAACATGAATTTGCTTAAAACGCATGTCCTATATCCTCTTACTGAAAATATATTGAGTTGATTGCATTACAAAATTTAGAATACATCAATATCATAACTTGAACGATTTTATTTTATAATTTATTCGAATTATCATATACACATCATAATAATATTCAAAGTTCGTCACTAAAGACAACTTAAAAAAGGGTGTCAGTCATCTTTATTTTTCTAGAAGTCCTACCGCGCATGTTTGGCCATATCATCCACATTAGGTGAAATGCATCCAAGCGCTATAAACGAATTATATTACAGATTTGTTTTCCAAACATTATCTAGGTGCCCGTTAGGGCGCCGCAGCCAAGCCGCGGTGCGCTACACACTCAAGCACCTTATACACCAAGCAGAGTTGGGGTGATTTCGAGGTGTTACCCAGCCGTCATGTAACGTGATGTGAACTTGAAAACTATCACAATCGAGGGGATTTAGGTACCTGACAACACATGCCAAATTTTTATTGGGGTACGACCATTCCTTCTTGGTGAAAAAATGTCTTCAAACATGCTCAAAATCACTTTAAGGATGTTAGCTACTGCTAGCTACTGCTAACATATAATACGTCGGCCCGCGATTCTGACCAAACGGGTGGGGCTACAATGTTCATATTTTACATGGACATTAAGGTTATAGAATGATAGTCTCTTTTGAAAAAAAAAGTTGAAAAAGTTTGTTGGAAGGCTTCCAAATAAAGGTTTTAAAATAAGCCTTAAACACTTGGCATATAATCAACAAGTAACAGTAACTGACACTTGTTGACGGTATAAGCAGAGTTAGGCGGGAAAGTGCGATACGTAAACAAATGGCGGACATTTAAAAATTTTCTTCTTTGTGTGGAACGAGAAAAGGTGTCATTATACTCTCATAAAACAAATCAGAAACCGTCCCTGGCCTAGGCCCAGATGTAGAAAATTATTTATAATACAACAGTGTAGGTCTAAAGTTCCATTTGGCTATAGGACTAGTAAAATTCATACTTACATTACATGTTTGACAAGCCTAGCCAACCCTATGCCAGCACAACATTGTTTTGATATGAACTTGTTCAACTGTTTGTTTACATAATTGCAACAAGCAAATCATTTCATACAACTTGTCTTTCGATTGGCCAGCGTTTATGAAGGCACTGCCATCTAGAATAAATATAGAACTTTTTCGAGCTCTTTGCTATACGCAAATCTTTTTAAAGTGTTTGGATTTCGTGATACTCTTTCAACCAACTCACAACCCATGACGTTTTCCACGATACCATTCAAGAATACCAATTCCTTCGAAAACGAAAACGACTTCGTTTTCAAATTGCGTTTTCAACTCGCATCTCCCACGAACTCAAGAATTGGGGTCCAGTCCTTATACCGTCGTTATACCATGGTTATACCACCTATACCCAGGATGTACATGAATCCGGGTCTAGATATTTTACATCCTATATTGTTACTGCTAATACCATAGAATTTAAATCAACTTTGATAAAAATATTATATTTTAGCAAATAATTTTGTAATGGAACTTGAAAAAGTAATGAGATCACACACATAACAAACACTTGTCGAAATACAGCAAACCTTACACACTCAAAAGGAATGAGATCTAAAAAAAGGGCCAAGCTCATCTACCCTTCCACATAAACGTACAGTGTCCCATAACAGCATCCTCGAAAAGCTTGGCAAAATAGAATTTGCATGTTTACGTTTAAATTAATTACAAAAAAAGAACTTTGATAAACTAAACGTTAAATTAATAATCGCAAATTCTATTTTGAAAAGCTTTTCGAGGATGCTGTTATGGGACACTGTACGTTTATGTGGAAGGGTAGATGAGCTTGGCCCTTTTTTTAGATCTCATTCCTTTTGAGTGTGTAAGGTTTGGCTGTATTTCTACAAGTTTTTGTTATGTGTGTGTTAAGAAAACCAAACAATTAGTAAACCAATAACAAAAAATGTCAAATCCTCCTAGGTTCAAAAAAGCGCACAGACAACGATTCTAATTTTGTTTTAATTCCCTAATGGACGCGTTGTTACTTAAATTACTGTCATGTACTTGACGTGCTTGTGAAGTTATAAACACTTTTTAATCGATAGTTAATTTCTTATTTCCTTTATTCATTAGTTTGTTCAAATAGCTGTATCATATTATATTTGAACGTTGCAATGGTTGCAGTAGCAACTTGCAATTGAGTAATTTTTATTTTATTGTCCTATTCAATTTTCTGTTTCGTACAGTCACTTATTAAGAAAAAAAATTATTTATTGATCTACATGTCTACATATTCTACATCGATATATTCTTGTAGGTTGTTGTCCTTTGGTTAATTTACTTATTTCATGGGATTATTATTTAATTGGTTTGGATTTATTTAACGGAGCTATTCCCTTTTAAAATGCCACGTATTACATATAGCACAATAACCATCTTAAAAATTACACCAAACAACTTTTATCCCCATGAAACTTATGTTTTAAGTTCCTGAAAGTTGTGGAAATCAGGGATTTCTTAAATTCTTATAAATAGTGAAAACCGTATATTTGTTTTTTGTTTTGCATAGGCCCAAAGCGCGAATTACCCATCTATTATGGTCCACTGTGTGTACAAATATACACTCAAGACCCCATAACACGGAAAAATATGCTTCTCGAAATTACACCCCTTCTTGGTATAACCAGCTTATTGTGACTGAACGAGGCATCAAACTAAAAACAAAACCGGGTGCATAGGTTTAGGTCTACACTACAGTAAAGATAGATGGACTAGTACGACATCACTTGTCAATATTATATCTGGCCTGAATCCTTCCAGACAATATCAGCGTACGGGATCAGGAATCGGTCGTCGAATGTCATTCGATATGGGAGAAGTTTGCCAATGGGACCTAAAACTTGAAAATACCAAGTTTGATTATTTCCCTCTTTGGCTCATGGTGAACCCGATATGTTTTCTCCTCGGTTAGTTCATAGCTAATAGCTAGTTTATTAATAGCTTAATTGAATACCTTATTTAGTTACTTTTCAATATAATTACTTCTGTATAATGTTTTCTGTCGGGGGTATGCTGACATAGTGTTCATCTCCACCAGCGTATGGACATTGAATCCATACTCATTGGTATGAGTATAGAAGCTGACAAGCAAGCAAATCAAATGGTGTGGATTGAATCGCTTGTATCCATACATATTTCCTTACGCGTTTCATTTGCGAGAACGTCGTCGTCATCGTCGTCCAAGTTGCTGGGAAAATGATTTAGCAATTGTTTCCAAGTACTTCATTCAAATCTTTTTCCTAAAACGTATTTAATTTGGTTATCTTTCTTCGTGTTGTTCAAATTCCCATGAGATGTAACGAGAGACCAATCCTACTTTGGGAGAAACGTGTGACATCTTGACATTTCCGCTTTATTCTACAGTACAGATTTCCAGGAGCTGACATCGTGTGTGGACTGGACAACTGAACTGGCGACTGACCGAATCTCACACGTACCTTCTTGCACTTTCAGGCATCGGGCCCCCCGTTCAACCCGGCCAAGCGGCTGGACCTCTCAGATGGCGGCCTGGAGCGACTCCCAGACGTCCTGCAGTCCTTCTCCCAGCTTGAAGAGCTCAACCTCACTCGCAACAAGCTGGGCTCGAACGGGAACCTCCAGCTGCTCACCCGTCTTCCCGAGCTGCGGACACTTCGCCTGCCGGGGAACAGGATCCATGCGTTCCCCTCGGCGCTGCTGGATCTGTCCGGTCTCGTCATCCTGGACGTCTCGGACAACAACCTCGTCGAGCTCCCGCAGGACATCTCACGACTCGTCAGGTGAGTCCTGCGAGGTCACTCCAGACCAGGTAGCCCTTGGATGACATTCTTGTCATATCAAACCAAGTCAGTGCAGTTAGATTTAATGGATGACATTCTTGTCTAATCAGATCGTCAGATTAAAGAAAATCTTGCTCGATCCTCCTTAAAGGCAGCCCACTCAAACTTCGGTGAGTCCTTATAGACCTACTTTTTAACGTGATAATTTATAATAAAAAATAAGCACAAACTATTGCTGATTGGCTTGATTGAAGAAACATAGATAAAATTACATTTTTTAAAATTAGCTTTTGGACATATTTCACACATTTTTAGGGGGCGATGCTCCTTCCGCCCGTCCTTCTGTGAGTGTGTCACGTCTCACCATAAATACCGAACATATCCCCCAACCCAAAATTACAAGCGTTTTTTGGGGTGATATTGCTCTTCAACAAGGATGGTCCACGAGGTTTTGGTGACCCTGGTTGACTGGGGGGGGGGGGGGGGGCTAGCCTTATTCAAAATTTACATATAATTACTCGTCCCCTCTAGCAACAACGAGATTTGAATGCTGAAACATAGCATATTTTATGTTTTTTGATCTTATATTTGATAAGTCTTGTCACCTGCACCAAGAACGAGATTTTTTAGAGTTGGAAATAAACATATTGAAATGAAATTGAATGAAGAAGGCAGTGACCATGTACAAGTCACAAAGCAAGTTAGCTCTGGACAAAAAATTGTTTTTCTCCTGTTTTACAGTGAGTGTGTATTTGTATTTCATATCAGTGGAATCGTTTAAGAAAGATACAGCAGCACCAGTGTTAGTGTGTGAGTTAATCCATTTGTATGGACAATATTTAAGTTTTTAAATATTGAAAATTGGCTTCAAATTTTGTTTGGTATGACATTTGTTTGTAACCATGGTGGCCAATTTGAGTATTGTTTTCTTGCATACTAAGCTCTTTGCATGAAGATATGACACTCTACAAGTATAACCAAGCATTCTGAAAGTCATCAATTCAATGATGGTGTCTGCAGTGTGCCGTGTGGCTGGGTGGTTGAGGTTTTTACTTTTTATTGTAATGTTTACATTTGTTTTTCTACAAATGAAATTTTCTAATGCACATTTTAATGACAGAAATTCAAGTTATCCGTTTCAGTGTAAGATGTGTACTTGGTTGTGCTCTGAACGACATTTTACATTTTCTGCGTTAAGTTTGAGTGGATTGCCATATATTACTAAGCCTCCTCTTGTGTCGGTATCAAGTGAACGTAGGCATAAATCTAAAATTAAGTGTTCCTTCATATCATTCTGTGTTTTGACCCTGTTACTTTGTGGTGACATCCAAATCAATCCAGGTCCTAATTCACCTTTAAAAAATTCCGATGTAACTCTTTACTACCAGAACACCCAAAGTCTCAACAATAAATTCAATGAATGTGAAATGAACCTGCCGGAATTTGAATCTTTCGACGTCGTTGCTTTCTCCGAGACCTGGCTTAGTGACACTACACCGAATTGTGAAATCCCGCTCAGCAAGTCATTTACGCTCTTCAGACGTGATCGTGCTACCCGTGGTGGTGGAGTGATGATTGGAGTGAACAATTTATCTTGGCCTGCTAAACGAAGAAAGGACCTTGAGACGAACTGTGAAATAGTGTGGGTGGAGCTACTCATACCAAATAATAAAATATTAATCGGTTGTTACTACAGACCACCTAGTGGTAACCACGTTGATCTTGAGCAATGTTTAGAATCCGTGCTAAAGGCTCATCCTAGAGCGCCGATAATATTGGTTGGTGATTTCAATTTGCATATCAAGTGGTCCACTCCACAAACTGGTAATGAAACTGATGGTTGTGACAGTGGTTTATCCAGCATTTTATTGATGGTCTTGGTCTAAATCAGTACAATATGGCTAACACAAGAAACATTCAAACTCTTGACCTCGCTCTATCATCTCTCGATAAAATGACAGTCTCTCCTGGCAGAAATTTGATCTCTTCCGATCACCTATCTCTGGACCTGTCATTTCTGCCACTATCTAAACCTAGAAGACCTTGGTCCAATGATATCCTCAGAGAAGTGCCGATGTGGAATAGGACCTGTTGGGTGGATGTAAGGCATGCTCTTGCACTTCTTCCGTGGAACCAATTGGAAGATATGCCGGATGTTGATGATGTAGTTCATATGTTTTACGAGTGGACTTCAAATGTTATTCAAGACCACGTTCCACACAGGCAGCCCAAAAGTCGGCGGTTTCCTTCATGGTATCAGCGTGAAACGCTAACGGCGCTCAAGAACAAAAACAGGGCATGGCTACAATGGAAGCAATTTCCTAGCCCACATTCACGTCATATGTTCGAGCATTTGCGGAGGCTTGCTAAACAACGTCTCAGGAATGACTATAAGGATTATATTGATCGTATGACCTTTGATGCAAGAACTAATCCTAAAAGGTTTTGGACTCTTATTAATTCTCGTCGCAATACTGAAAGAATTCCCCCTGAAGTGTCATTTAACAATGTATTTGCTTCTAAATTAGATCGTACTGAGCTTTTTAATCAATATTTCTATGGCAATTTCACTGTTCCTTCTGACCCAGCTGTGCCTATTAACATACCGGTATCTAATGTCTCCTCTCACAGTATTAATAACATATCTACTACACCTTCTGAGGTAAAAGAACTTATAAATAATCTACAGTCTAGTCGTGCGACTGGCCCAGATGGTATTGGAGGTATATTTCTTAAAAATTATTCCTCTGTTTTGTCTCAACCTTTGGCTGTCAGATTTTTATGATAGGAAATTTTCCATCTGCCTAGAAACGGGCTAATTGTATACCATTGTTTAAAGCAGGAGACAAAACATCTGTGAAATGCTATAGACCAATATCAATTCTTCCGATTCTGTCTGCCATATGTGAAAGAATTGTCCATCATCGTCTCTTGGCCCACACTCTTCCACTTCTTTCGCCTGAACAACACGGATTTCTCCCTAACTGTTCATGTCTCACCAATCTTGCAGTCCTCCAACATCATGCCACTAATGCCCTGGAAAACCGATCCCAGCTGGACGTTGCCTACATTGATATTGCAAAGGCATTTGATTCTGTAAGCCACAAACACCTTCTTTACAAGATCAAAGAGCGTTTTGGTGTGAGTGGTAATTTCCTGAAGCTCATTGAGAATTTTCTTACAGATCGAAAGCAACGTGTAATTATTGCCGGTTCATCTTCCTCTTGGTTACCAGTGCTATCTGGTGTCCCTCAAGGCAGTGTATTGGGCCCTCTCCTTTTCGTGTTGTTTGTAGACGATCTTGTAGACAGACTTAAACCGTTTACTTGTGATTTTCTGTTGTACGCTGACGATTGTAAATTATTTTAAATTGTGTCGAAATTATGTGATGCAATCGTTCTTCAAGATGCATTAACAGAGTTTTCTCAGTGGTGTTTGGATTGGCTTCTCCGTCCTAATCCTGATAAGTGCTCATTGTTAACAATTTCATTGCGGAAATTACCATTAGTTTGTAATTATAATTTGTCGGGGCAAGTCATTCAGCGAGTTACTAAAATGAAAGATCTTGGTGTCATTATAGATTCAAAATTCCTTTTCATTGAGCACATTTCCAAAATAACTTCAAAAGCCATGTCCCTATTGGGTTTATTATATAGGTTCACTGATATTCGTGACCCAACTGCTCTAAAATCATATTTCACGGGCTGTGTTTTACCTGTGATTGAGTACTGTACTCCAATTTGGGCATTATCAGCTGATACCAACATTAAAAAATTAGATAGAGTACTTTCATTTTTCTGTGCAATTGTACGTCATCGTGTCCCAGCTTTTAATGCCTGGTCTCGTCAACAAATTATGAGTGAACTTTTCATGACAGATCTAGCCACTCGAAGAAAACGCTATGACATGTCCTTCTTGCACCGTATCATCAATGGCATTTTCCGGTCCACCAGTCTTGTCTCTATGTTCCACTTCATGTTCCATCCCGCTTTACTAGGCTTACGCACCTTTTTCATGTAGCTAGACCTAGACTTTCTATACCCGTAGATCAATCACCTTTCGTTTACCTTCCTTTTATAATAATTTACCTAATTTACCAAAGTTCGACATATTCTCTGATTTTAATACTTTCAAAAAATCAATCCGTGATTGGACTGCAGTTGAAGGTCATTAGCTTTTCCCCCTCTATTCTTTCAAACATTTTTTACTCTTATGTTTGTTGCACTTATAATTTTGATATATTTGTTTATTGTTAATTAATATTTTTAATTGTTTGTTAATTTGTAGGTTTATTAATTGTAATTTTAATTTTTACTTATTTATATATTTTTTAGGATTGTCTATGTAAAATGGTACTTGTGCTGTACGAGACTCTTATATAAATAAATAAATAAATATTTTTTCTCTTCATAATGTGGATCTGGGTGGATTCTCAACATCTTTGCTTCCTCTTATGCTTACGAGTACTCGTTTTCCGTACTTGTTGAGCTATTTTAAGTAACTTAATAATCCTCTAAAGGCTATATATCCTAGATTACTTTAATGTATAACCTCGTGTACAGAGTTATTAGAGTATGTTTACTAAGTAGGCCTATGCATGGGTAAGATAGGACCCACGTGTAACGGGAACTGGAAGTGACTTCTTAAACCAAGTCAAACATATGTGAGTCCTTGACGGACATCCTCCTTAAGTCAGACTAAGTCAAGGCTTGAAAACAATACACATCCCGGCTGGAGTCTGTCAATGCACTCAGCCTTGAGCAAGATAAGCCAGGAAATAAATCCTTTGTGTAGTGATATCATGTGTCTTACTCAATCGTAAAATAATAATTGATCATGAAGACGTACATTATTAGTTTCATAATTGTTATTGATTGCAAGGTTATTACTTGTACTATTGTCAGTTTTAATTAATAACTTATAAATTAACCATTAATAACTTAGTAATCGGTAAGAAACTCAATTCTAATACACGCCGATACGTATTGTCTAATATTCCAATCCAACCAGCAGAATATAGATCTTTAATAACTACATTGTGTCAGCGTTAAGTAAGTTGGAGGCTTTAAGGGACGTAGTGGTTAAATTAAATTCCGGTTCTTACAATACCGATTGTTTGTTACATTCAAAAGGCGTTTTTTTTTCAGCTGATTGAGACCTTCCAAATATGATATTCCTACCTTGGATATTCCCTCCCAATGATATACCAAGTTCGTCACGTAAAGAGAACCTCACTCACTGCATCACTGTATTTCATTTTCAGGGGCTTAATATAATAACAATAATATTCTTCTGCAGCTATGTGTTGTCATTCTTTCTTTGTAAAGATATTATGTGTGAGAAAGTTAAGAAAATGCGAAGCTATCGTTAAATTTGGTGTTCCACATTTCCTTGTTTAAAAGTTAGCTTGCGATATTCCCTAGCTTCCTTTATAACTTAAGGTTTAGGCCTACCTACAACTTCCTCCTTAGTTTGTAGGCTACCATATGCCTTCCAAGAATGTGTTGGTATTTTCATGTATTTTCAAATCAACATTTGTGGCCAAGACACCTTTATGGAACGATATTCATTTCGAGTATAGTTGCATCACACAGACGAATCAACGCTTGTTAAAATGAGTTAATTACTTTCCGTTGTTTTCATTTTTCTTCACGGGCTCTTGCTCTCCCGAAACCTCGTGCATATATTGTTGCGTCACGAGGTAGGAGTGCGCTGCGTCCACCGTACCATGCAGCAGCTAGGCGAGGCTTCGGCGGGCACGCGCCAGTGAGGGGCAAGCTAGCTCGTGCTTCACTGTAGCCTATACCTCGCGGAGAAATAGTGTGTGTGCTTGAGTGGTGTGTCAAAGTCAAAATGTGTCTTTCGTAAGATCGTTTTTTAATAAAAAGTGTCGGTATTGTATTGTCCGGGACGGTTTGGGGTGTTTGTGTTTCGTGCATGGTGGTCTTACCCTGGTGTAGGTGTAACCAACCTCGGTGCAGTGATACTTATCGGTGTGCACGATAACGCGTGTGCGTGCATCGTCTTCCATGATTGCAAGACGGAAAACTTCAGGATATTTTACAAAGTGAATTTTACCTCAGTACATCATTGTGGCCGCAGATTTACTTCCTTGCATCAAGATATTCCATTCGTGTTGGGGTGGGTTTTAACATTTTTTCTAACGTCAAGTACATTGCTAGTTTTTACTTGTATTGTTTTATTGTATACGCCTAACGATGATTTATTTCTTGCTTCAGGACATTTTACTGTCACAAATACAATACCATTATTGTTTAACGGGAAATGGTATGTAAACACAAGCATTTGATTACTGTTATTTAAGCTTAAATAAACGAACACGATCGTAAGGTTCCGGGTAAAATAAAAACGCGTCTGCCATTTCCTTCTGGCCGATTTACGGTATTTTTTAAATCGGTAGTAAAAAGATAACCTTATTTACTTATATCCTTACATTGTCGTAGGGCCCTATGTATAATGCCCCGGAAATTCTACATACACGATACCAGTTGTGTTCCGTACAGTTAAAATACACTATCTAAAGATAAGATAAAACTGTGCCCCAAATAACAACCTACTTGTTGCTTACTGTAATACAAGCACAGGTGTGGGAGTACCCATGGAGAGGGAGCAAAGCTACTTTTGCAACAAATTGTAGAAGAAGATAACAATAATTATATAATACATTCCATTCCATTGTTAAAATCTCGTTGTTGGTGGAGGTGCCGACCTCAAAATGGATATCCAACTATAAACGTTATGTTCGTGCATTGAAATCTCGTTGTTTGTGTGGGAACTATGTATATGTCAAGTTTGGGTGAAGCTAGCACCACCCCTGACTCTCAGGGTCGCTAAAATCATTCTTTACCACCCTTGTGAAAGGCAATGACAACAACAAAACGCATGTCATTCGGAGGTCTTGTTAGGCAAGGACCAATTTTAGCACTGTTTAGGTTCTTCGCCCAATATACATCTCTCTTCCGCCAAGAGCATTTATACGGCTAAATGTCTTGCCATACTTACAGCCAAACTTTCAACAGACATATTTTTAAAGTTCAAAACACTAAGAACTTCTTCCGACTAGTTTTGTTTTTCACTTTGATTCTAATACACATAGTGATGAATTGAATTGATGGCTCAAGAACGTACGAGTGATATTGTAAAATGGTAATTGAACGCTCCTTATCTTTCAGTCAAATGCTACACAATTTGTCCACGCCACATTTTTAATCGTGTTGTGTTTTTAAATTGTCAGAGAGCATATAGGACAGGGATGGAGTTCATGAGTTGTACTTTCTTGGAATATATATTTATATGGGTAGGACATCATTGACTCGGAGTCGGTGCTTTTTGCAAATAGTTAAGCGAATTGAAAACCTATAACCACTGGCATACTGGCATATACATGTGAAGTGGTTAAAACCAATGATCATAAACTTGTGCCGGATGTAATATATAGTATACTATAATTAAAATGTGATTTTATTAATATATGCTTAATGTTATCCCACAATATTACTTCTTGAACCGATGCTTGTCTGAACATTGAAGAAATGGATTTGATTTCTCCTAATTTTTCAAGAAAGTGTCAGGAAACGGTGGTAGTTGAGAACAAATGATTATTCGTGATTTTATCAGTAAAAGGATAAATTAAAAGACAAGCTAAAACTAATCCATAAAACCAAACCATTGATGAAAACCGATAATGATTTCATTTATGTTGAGGCAAAATGAATGTGATATTCACGCATGCGTTATTGTACTACATCCGGATGACTCGAAGCAAACTATAAAGCATTGTACAGTGAAGTTAAGACGGGCGAAGCGTGTCTTATACAGATGGAGCAATAAAGATAGTCGGGTGCGTGTGTGTATGAAGTAAAAGTGCGTGACCCCCGTGCAAGAGTCGGAACCACGTGCTTACCGTATCACATAAAGCAGAGATCATCTTAGCTTAACTTCTCTGCCGATGGGTGTGAGTTGTGACCTTTGGTTGCGCTTTTTATGATTGACAATACTAACTTTGGCAATTTATTTTCTAATACAATTTGCTTATTCGAGATTTTCAAGACAGAAAACATTTTCAAAATGATTTACTATTATACCGCCAAACGGAAAAATTCGCAGGAAAGACAATTGTTAAAAAAACTTTTTTCTCCCAGTCATCCTCAAGAATACCAGTTGAAAATTAATGTCACAAAAACACAACTACCTACGTTGAATGGTGTGCTTGGGCGAATTGAAGTTTGAAATTATTTTGAAGTTGAGATATTATCCGTGTGCCCGATCAGAAAAAAATTAAAAAATAGTTTTGATTTTCTAAAAGATCCAGGTTTCAAAGCCATTCACTATATTTTAACTTGGAAGCATATTTGAGAAAATAGATGAATCAAGCATGACACGAATCCCCTCGCAGGCGACGCCAGATAAAGTGTCTCGAATCACGTTCTTGTTCACGACTTTGGAGGATTTGGAGGAACGATTTGGAGGAACGAGGAAGGATTTTTTAAAATTTATCGTGAGCCGCTGCCTAGGGACTATGGGATGTCTCTCTTCCGGTGTCGTTAATTCTAAATACTTTTGGAGATGAATTATTGCTAAAAGATTGACTTACGGTTGCTTTAGAGGACTCAATCCCAAACCTAGGAAATACTTTCACACCTTATTGACGACGGCGAGATTCGACTCGGAACCTCCCGAATGACAGTCTCGCGCTTTACGATTGAGGTACATTTATTTATTTCCCAAACGTATGGTATTATTTCTCACCCAACACAATCTTTTTTATATGGACATTTCTTGGGTGATATAAAAATCTCATTAAGCTATTTGACCAGGAAACTGTCTGAAAACGAAAATATATCACTTGTTAACAACATATCACTAAAGTGTGTGATTGTGTTTGCCCTATTTGAAACTAATCTTGTTTGTACGTTGTCTGTTGCTTTCTAAAAGAGAATCACTGTAAATCTAACTGGAGGGCAGTCTTGGGAACGTTTCCCCATAAAAGGAAAGGGACTTGGGAAAGTTAAGTTACTTCTGCCTAAAAAAAAGGAACTTAGTTCCTTTCACGTTCCTGAAATAATCAACCATAATAAATGTGATACGAGTTAATTTATCACTACTTTTATTTTATTTAGAAAAGTGATAAATACATAAAAATCTACGCCGATTGTTTTTCAACAAATCCGTCCACTTGCACCACTCGTGACAAAAGGGGTGCCATTTTCGATTTTTTTTTATAGAGTTACGAATATAACTTATAAAGGAACGTTAAATTCGTCTAAAGTTCCAAAAAAGTAATGCGTTCCTCCCCCAGACTGCTGGAGGGGATGTGACGCGTTGAGAACTAAATTTAATAATCCCTCGCTTAAAAATGGACAATCAACTTGTCCGTGTACATCTTCAGACACTTGCATTAGTCATTGCGTGCAATTGAATTATACTGCAAGGTAAGAGTAGCCAAGTGTGCTTCCTGTAAGTTATGGCGGCGGGTCGTTCATCCTTACAACTTCATGAAATTCTTGACTAGTGCAGCGCATAACGCGTAACCACCAATAAGTTACCTGTGGCACTATTTTGTCCAAATTTACTCGAGCTTACACGCGAAATATTGTTAGTCGGGAGCTCTTCGGATCATCAGCAATCCTGACGGAAGGAAAAAGATGAATTCTGCGCTGGGATTGGATATAACATAAAATTTCATCGAATAATCCCTTCCGGACCTGCTCAAAAGTGTTTTACCTGAAAAGGGGCACAAGAGAAGATCTGAACGAAGAATAGAAATAAATAGAGCAAATGATTTTGAGATCATATTTTATAGACTGCTTTGCACAAAGTTATTAAGGAGGCACTTCCCACTGCACTTTTGCCCTATCTTGCCCGTGTTATTTGACTAAAATAAACTCTGTCAAAAAACATCTAAGTTAATTGACAAACGATTATACATAATGCCGCGCGTCATACTATACACGATGTTATTTAAAAATACTATTTATATGCTTGCATGCCCTAGAGGATGATTTATAAGCAATTAATGAATATAATAACAAATACACCGAACATGCTTAAAATATGCTTAGAAATGAACTTTTGTAAAACTCCAGATGAAAACAGATTCAAAGGCACTGACAATTGAATAGTTAGGATCATAGATCTAGCTTTCCTTAACAGTTCACAGAGTTGACTTGAGTCTTCTGGCTCCATTCGTTTGGAAATCAGACATTTTTCTGTGATGTTGAGAAAAAAAATTATGTGTCAAGTTTGTTTTATACTAGGAAGCTTCGCAAACGCTTTTTCAGGCGCGTTGTTGGATGAGCGTATGTTTTTTTAAACGAAAAAAGTGTAAAATTGCGATTTTCATAAGAATTTATTTTTCGATTGCTCTCAAAATTTTACACAAATATACAAATTCATAAAATTGAGGTTCTATGAAAATATCATTACAATCGAATAAAGCATGTAGATGTTATAAGTCGAAGATTTTTTTTTAAAACGAAAAAAGCGTAAAATTGCAATTTTCATAAAAAAAAATTTTTTTGATTGCGCTCAAATTTCACACCATTATATTAATTCATAAAATTAAGGTTCTGTGAAAAAATCATTACAATCGGATAAAGCATGTAGGTATAATAAGTCGAAGAATGTTTTAAAAATAAATAAAAAAACGTAAAATTGGGATTTTCATAAGAAATAATTTTTCGATTGCGCTCAAATTTCACACGTATATATTAATTCATAAAATTAAGGTTTGTGAAAAAATCATAACAATCGAATAAAGCATGTAGGTGTTTTAAGTCGAAGAAATTTTTTAAAAATCGAAAAAAATCGTAAAATTGCGATTTTTAATGAGAAATAATTTTTCGATTGCGCTAAAAAATGTGGCAGTTCTAAGTTCAGAGATTTCGAAGGCCTTCATAAAATTTCATCGCAATTGGAGTATCGGTTTAGCCGGAATCGTGTGGACAAACACACAAAAATACAAAAAAAATAATAATAAAAAAAAAACATTCCGGATTTTTTTCTCCAGTGTAGTCAAATGGAATCTTCGCTTCGCTCGCTACGCTCATCCGATTATAACATACTCAATGAAATAAGATGAAACATTTAAATTTACAAAGTCAAGTTTGACTTTGACAATTGAAATTTGCATGCACATTTTGTATCACATAATTTGTTTTTAATTTTATGTCTACTGGGCCCCTACAAAGTATACAACTGTATAGATATTTTGTAGAAGATTATGACGAATCCAGGACAATGCACCTCCTGCCATGTGCAATATCCTTGTAAATAACATAATATGCTGTAACCATCATCAAACTATTAATTTTTATTATATCGGTAAGTGCGTGATGCCGTATCATATTAGCAGAAGAGTTTAAAATAATAAGAATGGCTACAGTTTTTATGTTCAAGTTGCATCATAATGATAAAGAGGGAAGAGCAAAGCGAACAATTTGTGTCAAATTACTCAATTCATCTGTCTAGCGGAATTTTGAGATAATTTGAATGTCATCTAGATAATAACAGGTTAGCGGGTCTAAACGAAATTTACTGAAAATAATAAAGATTTATAATATGTATTCGAATTTGAGAAAATAGTATGTTTCTAAGTATGGTTGTAGTATAGATGTTTTAGCTTGTAAGCTTTTATTGCATGTTGGAATTCTTGATATTTTACAATGACTATTGATAATAATTGGGTGTATTTAATTGGCGACCTTCGGAGAGATATTACCAAATAATCTAAGCTAAGAACTATAAGCTTTGTCGATTGCTACGCGGGTGAATAATGGCAGACCAGATATACTTATTTCAATTACTCATCTGATTGGCCATTGCTTGCTTGTAATAGTGTCGGTATCAACAGGGTTACATTTTTTCAGCCCTCGGACATCCCTTCACAATTGCCCTATCAACAACATACCTAATTCACCTGAAGAGGGAATAATATACATATAATATTTAATTCAAAATTCACATCTAAAAAAATCCATCTCGATCGGGGTTCGAACCCGAGTCTTCCACATTCCAGGTAGGCTTCTGAATTGTATTAAATATTTACAATTCCACCTACGGGAGTGTTTCCCGACTAACCAAATCGAGAAATAAACCCTCGCTCATACCTGCGTATAAGGTAATGAAATAAATAATGTTTGTTTAGTCAGTTCAAAGGCAACAGATATTCGTTGCAGTACTGTCTAATCCATTCAGATCTATAATGCAACTACAATTCAGAAGTTAAATAAGTGGTCTAGTTGGCTAAGGCGCCTATCTGGAATGTGGGAGGCTCGAATTCGAACTTGGATCGGGATGGATTTTTTAACTTCTGAATTGTACTAAATATTAATAATTCCACCTACGGGAGTGTTTCCCGAATAACAAAATCGAGAAATAAACCCTTAAGCCTAACAGGTTTCCCTCGGTAGAATTGTAAATTACAGTACCCGACTGAAAAGCAGTTTTGTGACTTATTGAGTGGACTTATGCAAAGTCCATATATTTTATTTCTCCTCGTTACACTCTCATATAGGCCAAGTTTCAATAGATGCTGTTTAATAAGAAAATGAAGCACACATAATATTATATGTAGTAGAAAGCGTGTTAGACATTCATCGTGTAGATCGAAGCAAGTTAAATTTATTGGTATGTTTGATTTGTACTCAAGTGTAACACTTGCGGGATCTAGAATGTTCATTGATCAATAATGTGGGATTCGGTTTGCGTTTGGCATGATAACAAAATTGCACAAAAGCTGAAGGAGCGTAACGTCGTGAAATAAGCCCCAAAAAAATAAAATGCGCGTGTGTTTACTCGGCACAGCGGACGATTCCTATTTCCTAGTAATAACGCTCAACTATTGCATAGTGGAGAGCGATCTATTGTTACGAGCTAAAACGAGGGGGAAAGTATGTTATTAAGTTACGCGATATCGAATTCAGTAATTATAGGTCATCGTACCCATCCATCTTGACACCTGATTGACAAATGGCTGAGTCGGAGGCTGCGGTATCAAGTCAAAACACAGCCTTCGAGAGTGGCATTGTTTGTTTCCACTTCCCCGTGACCCCGTTGTCCGTGTGCCGTGATGGACGTCCATCTTCCAGGAAGCACACGCACACGCAGACCCCGTGCTGACCACGTGTCACGCGTGTTTCAGCTTGGAGGAGCTGCACGTGGATCGCAATGAGCTACGCGAGCTGCCCGGGACACTGCCCCGGCTCAAGTACCTGAAGACGCTACTGGTCGCGTGCAATCGCCTCCAGGAGTTTCCCGCCTTCCTACTGAGCATGCGTACCCTGCTCCACCAATACGGCCTGGTAAGATCATTATATTTCGAGTCGCCTGATTCAGAAATTGATGTAATTTAAAATTACCATACGTTACCATACGGAATCATGTTTCATGTTGAATATTACGACAATATTACTTTAGTTTAAAGCGGTTTAAAGCGCCGTTTCAATTCACCAAATTTTTTTCTTTTACTTAAATCAAGCAAATAGAAATACAAACACATTAAGCAATGTGATTTAAAGCATGTTGCTATGAATCTAATAGAAGTTAATCGTGATATTTGAATTTCGAAACACGTTTTATAGCTTAACTGCCATCGCAACTATCTTAATAGCATGATGACAAGTGAAATTTGAACACGAGATAGAATCAAAGTACCACCGGTTCCCGCCAGAACTAGTGTTCACGTTTTGATGACCAAGGAAAGTTACAAAACGTAAGATCTAGACCTTGATCATCCCTCATCCCCTCTTCACTTCTCCTTTACGGTTGCGTTCACAACAATACATGTGTCTAGGCGTTGATGCAATGATTATCTTGTTTGATCTTGATCTAAGCTTCCTCTCGTTTTAATTTAATTCTTTGTTTAAGACGTGTATAAGATTCCCGAATCTTACGATTACGTTATTATGCGCAATTTTCGCTTTTTATATCGTCTGTTCCAGCACGTACCATCCATACATAGCATCAACAATATACCACTTCCTTTCTATCATTTCATTTCATTTTATTATTCATCATACATCATACAGATTATGACTGTTTATTAAAATGAAATTATTGGACATACACTGTTCTTGTAAGAAATACTTTCGACATATCACTATTAAAAAAAGAGTATGTTACAAGAACAGTGTATGTCTAGTAATTTCATTTTAATAATCACTCAACCTGTTCACTAGTTTCATATTTACAACAGATTATGACTGATTTCGTAATTTTTAAACAATATACATTACCATATACTATTACAATTATTAATATTTCAGGACATAAAATCAGACACTTTAGAAAGCACTATCCAATAGATATTCCTTCGCGTACTCGATGAAGGTTCTGCTTATTGTGAAAATGATTACAATTTGTGTGTCTCTCCACTACATTTTCATCGTTAATATATTTTATGTACTACCAAATTGGTAATACAGTCGTCGAGACGACTGACTGCTCCCGCCACCACCGCCGAGGAAGAGAATGCACAGTTAGTTTCTGTATGAGCCGTGTCTTGCTGGACCGACCGTGTGAGTGTGTTTCAGGACCTGCAGGGAAACTGCCTGGACGTCGGGCGACTGACTGCTCCCGCCACCACCGCCGAGGAAGAGAATGCTCGGTCTCGGACGAGTCAACCTGCGGGCGAACCTGCTTAAGGGAAACATTATCCTCGGTAACTATGGGGTAAGTAGATTTGACATATATACCTGCGGGAAAAATATTATCGGTAGGTCAGGTTGTCACCCTGATGTTTTTCAAGTTTGCATTGCTGATTTTAAGCATATGTGTTACTGAAGTGTATTCATTTTTCCCCTTTTTCCATTTATACCAGCGACATTATTTTAATATGACTGAACCAATTGATTAGTAATACCACATTAGCAATACCCTGCGATAATTTTAATTCTGTTTTTATGTTTCATTGAGCGTGCGCTTAGAGCCTCCTCCTGTGAGGGGTAGTTTTAATTGTTATATTGACTTGTTCTCCCAAGTTCGTAAGCATATTAAACGTGTCGTTTTAAATTGTCTTGCTGAGTCTTCGTCGTATTTTTATAACTCTGGAAATGAATGTAATATAATAATAATAATTATTATTTTTCGTGGGAAGCCTGCCCAGATGTGCACCCTCTGGGTATGTTGTGGATAGAATATTTGTGAAGGAATGTCCGAGGGCTGTTTAAGAGGACTAAACCCTTGCATTTGCATTTACGACTGAGAATCTTCAGTCAGGACTGCCGGTCTCGACGGGATTTGAACTCGGGACCTCCCGAATCAAAGTCGCGTGGTTAAAATGAATGTTCTGCAAGTGGCTATGGCTATACATTGTGTAATGTGTATATGTGTTCCGAAGCGAGATTGCCGATGTTGGTTGGCGTCATCAGCGGATCAATTGTTTGTAGCCAATCCGTGAGTACAAATTTAAATGGCTGTTGGTGGTTGATCATGATTCACCCCTAGATTTCAGCAGCATCGGCAATCTTGCTTCGGAACAGATATATCTTTGAGTATGAGTGATAGAACTAAACAGACAGTGTTCTATACACAAATGGATATATGCGATATTATGCATGGGTGTTGGATTCCTAAGTAACTGCACTGCATGCACGTCTAAGCTGTCTGTTCTGCGTGCCCTTAGAATAATAATCCTAATGTTATTGCAGTATGTTTGGTTCTTATGCAGAGTGTACTACATTAAAGAGTGTGTAGTGTTGAAAGCGACTGTACTACGAATGGCCGAGTAGTGCGAGTAAAAGTAGCGGTGGTTTCACTTGCTACCACGTACCACCCCAAGCATGGAGAGACACCCGAAGCGGAAATCATTTATACAGGAACCTCGGACAACGATACAACACTATTGTAAAAACGAAGAAAATAGATAATTACTTCCTTTCCGAGGTCGTTAATTGAATCGCGTCCAGCTCGCAGACATTGTACGCGGCTGGAATCGTACGCGCGCGACGTGGAGGCTCGCGCGTATAACGCACGCGGTAAAACATCGCATGTTTTGTTATCCATACAACAGGACAGTGGAGTTCGCTCGAGGTACACCCAGTTACGATACACATGAAAACATGTAAATAAAGCTCCTACCTGCGCACTGACATAGGCTACATTAAATTCATAATGAACTCATCATAATTAACAATACCAAAATCAAAATGCCAATTTTTCATTAATTATTAATGATGGAGGATAGACGAATTGCTTTCAATATCTAAAAGATAATGATCAACTTATGACAGAAAAAATGTGCGTGGCTTGTTTCCACTGCATTAATTGGCCTTAGACATTAATTTATTTTACACAGATAGCTGTTTATATCGATGCACGTATACAGCGTGTGAAAAATTCGTCCGCTCATAAGAATGATAATTTAAACTCTTCTTCCTTATGTTGTATAGTTGTTTTCAGCATATCATGAAATTAAGCTAAAATCGATTATCATCGATATGCACGTAAATACAAAAATCAAATAAATACATTTTTGGTGTCACAGGACTGATTCTCAGCAAGGACTCTAATTATGCGTCTGCGAACCAGCCCTGTCAGGTGTCGACTCCGACGTCACCGATGTGTGAACCAGCTTATTACCATGGAGGTGCAGTCAAAATGCTCGTTCTGCTTCTATGAGCATTACCTATTGTTTGTTTATTTATTTACCAGAGTGAAAAAAGGTTTCATTTACCTCAAGAGGTTTATCACACATCTGCAGTATAAGATGGTATACGAGGTGACGTCTGACGTTGCACATATTATATATCCCTTAAATAGTGAAAGTCCCATTAACAATTCACATTCAAAGTAAGATCAATCTAAGTGCCCGTTAGGACGCCGCAGCCAAGCCGCGGTGCGCTACACACTCAGGCACCTTATACAGCAAGATGGGGTGATTTCAAGGTGTCACCCAGCCGTCATGAAACGTGATGTGAACTTAAAAACTATCTAAATCAAGGGTGTTTAGGTACCTGACAACACATGCCAAATTTGGTTGGTGTACGAACATTACTTTTTGGTGAAAAAATGACTTGAAACATGCTCAAAATCACTTTAAGGATGTTAGTTACTACTACTGACTACTGAGTACTGACTACTGTCCAATTCGTCAGTTTTAATTGCCCAGCGATTCTGACCAAACGGGTGGGGCTACAATTTTCATATTTTACATAGAAATTAAGGTAATAGTGATGTAGTTCATTTAAAAAAAAAAGTTGAAAAAGTTTGCTGGAAGGCTTCCAAATAAAGGTTTTAATATAAGCCTTATACAGGCATACAATCAACAAGTAACTATAGTTACTTGACAATGATCGCCCACATTGTTTAAAAAACATGTCTTTGGACCACAAGATATTTTACATTCTATTGTTAATTGTTAATTTCATAGCAATTAAATCGACTTTGATAAAATTATTATATATTTTAACAAATAATTTTGCAATGGAACTTGAAAAAGTAATGAGATCCCACACATAACAAAAACTTGTAAAAATACAGCCAAACCTTACACAATCAAAAGAAATGAGATTTAAAAAAGGGACAAGCTCATCTACCCTTCCACATTTGCGCATTCTTAATTCATATACGTACAGTGTCCCGTAACAACATCCTAGAAAAGCTTGGCAAAATATAATTTGCATGACCATTACGTTTAAATTATTTAGAAAAAAAGAATTTGGATGAACTATTCTGTTTAAATTAATACATAGTTGCAAATTCTATTTTGCCAAGCTTTCCTAGGATGTTGTTACGGGACACTGTACGTTCAAGAATTAAGAATGCGTAAATGTGGAAGTGTAGATGAGCTTGGCCCTTTTTTTAGATCTCATTTCTTTTGAGTGGTAAGGTTTGGCTGTATTTTTACAAGTTTTGTTATGTGTTTTATGTACAGGACAGAAGATGTTTTCAAAGAATAAGTGGTTAATGGATGAGTTTATACAAAAAATACACACAATAACATTATATTATATTTTTACTAATTTCAGACTAATTCTTGCTTAACGTCACTTGGGCCTCAAGTCAAAGAAAACTACAATAAAACACATATTTTTACTAAATTAGGATTAGTATATGCTCAACGACAAGCACAAGATGTTCGGTGCTTGAATGTGTGAGTCGGAGGTGGGAATAATAAGCACCCATTCTGCCACGCCCATTTACCTACATCGTTTGAATACATCACATCCGGGCGTTTATCGTTGATCCGGCAGTTGTATGCAAACCTGAATGTTCAGTAACTTGTAAGTAAACCGGAAACCAGACGTGAAATATTAATATTTCGCCATGATTTCCGGTATTTCATTAATGTATACCATGCGATATGAGGTGAGATTTAATAATCGCATAAGTTAGAGTGAGTGGATTGCACATAACTTAAATCCGCGCTTGTTAACATGGTGGCAGCTTGCGAAAGGTGCATTAAAATAATTGCTTTATGAAACTCAACTTCCCAGACCTGTTGATGGAATGGATTGTCTTAGAAAAATCAGCTAATTACTCCAACATCTTCACTACGTTATTTAAACATTCAGCATTACTTCATTATAATCGACGTGAACGAAGAGAGAGAAACGCGTCTGTGCTGGAGGAGAAGGGAGAAATGCATCGGGAACCAACAGTTGCTCAGATGGATTCTCGCGCGTACGTGCTGCTGTTGTTCGCGTGTGTCGCTGTAGTGACGCGTGTTACGTGTAGTGTGTGACTGTGTGATTGGTTGCAATGGAGCGTGTGACCGTGACAGCGACACCTCGGCCGAGGCGGCGGTGGAAGGTCTCCAGGATGCGCTCTTGTCGCTCCACCATAGCGGCCATCAGGGGTGGATACCGGCAAGTGCCCAGTGAGAACAAGGAGAACGTGTTCGATCACAACAAACTTAATTGCCAGAAGAAAAGTGTCCTTCGGAACCTGAAAGCGTTGCAACCCGGCCGTAGTAAGTGGAACTCGGTGAGCCGGGCGACGACGCCCAAGATGTCCAAGGGTAGCATCTCGCGGTATCGGGCTGTGGTGCAGAGGCACAAGTCAATCCTGCCGAAGCCCGGCAAGGTCACACCGCCGAGCAAGTACCTGCAGATGAGGATGGGCCTGTCGAAACGAACCACGCATCTACACTTGAAGGGCTGCCCGTTTCAGGTATGACCTTAAGTGGCTCGGGTTTGTTTAATCGTATTCGACAAACTAGACTAACGATGTGATTCGCTTTTATTTTCGATTATGATCTCAGGATATGACGATAATATGGTTTTCTTTTTTATGCATCCTTGGATGAGCGAAGCGAAGACTTCAATTTCACCGACCCCCCAAAAAATTTACCTCGGGTGTTTTTTTTTTTTTTTTTTTTTTTTCCGTCTGTTTGTTCGCTCTCTACCGGGCAAACGGCATATCCGATCTTGATGAAAATTTGAGGGGACCTTCAAAATCTCTGAACTTAGACTAGCTACGTTTTTGGGTACAATCGAAGAAATATTTCTCATGAATATCGTACTTTTACGATTTTTTTTCGATTTTTAGTGCGATATTTTCGTGACATTTGAGCCGATTCTGCCCAAAACGGGTGGGGCTACAACGTTCATATTTCACATGGACATTAAGGTAATGGTGATGTATTTCTTTATGATAGAAAAGGTTGAAAAAGTAGCCAGAATCTATAGAAATAAAGCTTTTAATATAAGTTTTTGATTTTTTGTACGATATTTTCGTGCCATTTGGGCCAATTTGACCAAACGGGTGGGGCTACAACGTTCATATTATACATGGACATTAAGGTTATGGTGATGTAGTACCTTTTGAAAGAAAAAGTTGAAAAAGCTAGCCAGAATTCTTAGAAATAAAGCTTTTAATACAAGTTTTTTACGGTAACTAATATCAATTGACAAGAAACAATAGAAACTTGAGAACAATCACCTACAATGCGTAGACAGCAAAACAAAACACTTGCAAAAGTAAAGATATCCCACGCAAACTAAAAACTTTAAAAAGCTCATCCATCAACGCGGCGGGACGTAAGCGTTTTCCTAGTAATAATAATAAACTATTTATGTACGAACTTTGGAATGAACGCTATCACTTTTGACATGTACAAATTATTCGTGAAAATTAAAATCTATCACTTTATTTTAGCAATTTTAAACTTTATCTTAGCGGGTAGTAAGAAAGTATTGAAACATGCAAAAAGTACTGTGTACGAAAAGTTGTAATTTTTACTAATTGTTTTTGAAAAATACGTATTTTTGAAGTGGTTTTTACGTGAATTAGAAGAAGTTAAAGGGCTTTGCTGAACGATGAACGAAAAGATAGAAGAATAAAATGTTTTGCTTAAACCTAGATGACTTGAACAATTAATATTTATGCTTGTTGGTTTTTGCTTTTTTGGTTATTCCGTCATTTTTCTCCGTATTTCCTCCGTAAGGTGAGGGGGGCAAGCTACCACCCTGCCGCCCTCCCCCCTCCTCCCCCCGGCTCCACGCTTCGGGACTCACAGGCTTTGAGTGTCTGAACTGAATGAGACACGTTATAGTTTACAGCGACTACCACTAACAGAATTATGTGGTGCTTATTTTTTGGAACTTGCGAATGAAAAAAGCCAACAAGGCACAAGGTATGATTTATGAATATAACATTAAAATGTCTGAACACGTGTGATAGCATTGTATTAAACAAGCTATCAATTTTTGTCAGGGTTTGAGTGTCTGTATGTAGGATACACGTTCGTTTAAGCGTCTACCACTTGCAGCTTTATGACGTTGTTATAGTTTGTCTTATTGTGACTGAAAAAGTAAACATGCACAAGGAACGAATAACAGCAGAATGAATGAACACATGTCTGGGGTAAAACTGTCTTGAGCAAGCTATCAATGTTATGTTGACCTGCACTCTGCAGGAGACTCATCGTGTGTAGAGACAACTTAGTAAGACGTGAAGTGGTGTGATATAACAAACAGTTGACTGGTATGAAACTAATGTACCGATACAGACAGTTAAAACAAATTTACTTCTTAATGAGTTATAAGATTAATTACTCTTCTTGTAATTAATATTTCTTCACAAGTTCATGGACACAGATACTTTGACGAATGTGTATAGATTTGTATTCGTGCTTTGAATTCATTAATTCGATACAAGTAACAACTGTTAACCAACTTTCAATTAGTAAATTACTGTCTTATCGGTAAAAGAAGTTTGTTTATAAGCTTAACCAAACGCTTGTGAATATAGGCCTACATAGCTAATCAATAAAAGTGTAACCAGGAATGTCGAATAAGGACCACTCACTTAAGACTAAGTGCAAGATTGGAATAATGTTGTTAACACAACCTTCAGAAACAATTTCCAATCGAGCTACGTTTTTTCATCTACACAACTATCTATACGAATAAATGTGTATACTATTGCGGACCTCGGACTCGAAGACTGAACATTCTCGTTTGCACAGTAACAGCAAAGTTATTTAACAACCAGCTAAAAGCAATGACACCGCCAGACACAGTGCACGCGCTTCCCCCTAGGGACGCGTGTTCGATCAGGCCCCGGGAATCCTTACTGAAGGATGTAACTATCAATGTATGTGTAGAAAGTAGAAAAAATAAGTCAATGTCTCAAAGGTCTATTTTCTACAGTGGTATAGGATTGTATAATAAGATAGATGAGAGGATAAAACTGATGGAAGGGCGTACAGCTTTAGACAGGAATGTGGGAATTTTGTAAGAAAGAACATAGTCTTGCAGAGGTGATGAATACTTATGTATTTTTCAGTTTTCAGTTTTCTTATAAGACAATGCTCTTGGTAAGATTGTGTTATAAACCATGAAATAATATGTTAACCTGTAATAATAGCTGAAAATGCTAAATAAAGTGTATTGAATTATGTTAATATTGTTCTCGATCAAATACGAATTCTGGGATGGTGTCGTATCCAATATTCCTTGGACATTATCTGCCACCTATCATCACAGCCTGTATACCTGAAGTGAGTTAACCTATACCAGAGAGACAATTTTGCCGCGCTGGACCGATTTTCGAAGAAAATAGTGTTTGTTAGTAAAATACCAAGAGTATATTATCGTTGACTTTCTTTTCAATTCCATGGTATCACGATGTACACCGGCTAAGCATGTGTTTCGGGTTCGAAGTCTGGCTAGGGCGCATTTTGTTTTATAGCCTTGTTATCTTTCCCTAATGCATCGCCCTGATTATTTGCATTGCATAAACAAATTTGTAACAATAATCGCGCATACATAATAATATGTGGAGTCACAATTAATTGCTCCACTCTCACCGCGAGCGCATACGCTTTGTCTGCGAGTGTCAACACCTGCACAAAACAAACAATGTGCATTAGTTCCCCGGGAAGTATTAGTACGACTGCAATACTCAATACGAGAAAACTTCTTACTCAGATCTTGATTGTTTTTATTTGTGAGTTTACGTGCATGGGAGCAACACAAAACTTTCCATTTTGAAGCAACTTTGTTCGCTGCTCAATTAACGTGCTTTTACGCAAGTAAAAGGTTAATTTACTGTCGGGAATGTTAACCACTCGTTTAATTGTTCTGACTTCGGTGCGAACTTCGAGTATCTTGAAGTTCTTGTTGATAATGATGTCACAAACCTTGGTAGTATAGTTGTTAGCTACAATAGCTAGACTTTATTAGTGTTACAAAGTACAAACGCATTCATCCATCATCAAAGCCGTTATGGCAGTAACAAAACACATCCTGAACAGCTGTTTAACAAATAGTATTCAAATATTTTTACCAAGGTCGACCAGTTGACCTACCAGCTATAGTAGGTGGTTCCATTGCACGCTTGTGACTCGATAATCTTTTTGCGAATTATACAGTTAGCGATACAATGTTTATCACACTTTTGGAAAGAGCTTGCACCTTTAATAATTATGTATTGTTTTAACCATTGACGTTTAAGTCTGAATCATAATTCTTCTCATACAGCACACACACAAGACAGCCGGTCTTACTTGGGTTCTCACGCATTATTGCATGCCTCATTCTGTCATTAACAATGCCTACACTATTTTGTACTCATTTTAAAATCATCAGATGTATTATGTACCCTTCTGTGTGAAAATAAAAAATACATTTCAATTGATTTGAATTGAATTTGAATTTGAGATGAGCTGACTTGAATAGTTTATTATTTATGATATAAGTTTTTTTATATATATTATTTTATGTGTGTTTAACCTTGGCTTTATAGTAGGCGACTATGACGTTGTTATTTTAGTACTTTATAGACAGAAATTAAAAAAGTTACTACACCGGCCATATATATGAGAATATGTAAAATAAAACGTTTGAAATTAATCTGAATACATATTGTTTGACTGAACGCCTGTTAATTTCTTGCCCTGAATTGGTGATACAGAACCATTCCATGGTTGGCTGATACGTGATTTGCTTGTATTTGCAGAACCTGACCCAACTGGACGTCAGTGAGAACAACATCACGACGCTGGATCTGAGTGCTCTGGACCAGCTCCAAAGTGTTCAATGCTCAAAGAACCAGCTCACCGAACTCACCTTGCACGGGAGGTCCCTGTCTTCGCTCATCGCAGGGAACAACAGTAGGCCAACACCTTCTAAGCTTTCACCACTTCTTTATAAATAGATATGCCTAATAATAAATTCTGGTGAATATTTGGGTAATATATTTAATCAATTTGTGAGGTATTTTATTGTGAAACTCTAATTCTACTGTACCAATTCCGACCGCCGTTAACCATGTCTAAAGGTTCTTACCAAGTTATCCTTAGTCAACTCAAAACTATGTGCATTATGGTATCAGATAAAGGGACTTAAAAACGTAGACCTAGGTGATATGTTTCTAACTTTCACTCACACTTTAGCCCCTGGTATAGATAATTATGTGTAATATTAAATTATTGAATTATAGCAATTGTCGTAAAAGTTTGCCCCGACTGGGATCTCATGGGATAAATAAATATTTACGACAATTGCCATCTTTCAATAACTATGTCCTCGAAGCGGGCTTATGTTTTAAAACCTTGTATTCATCCTACCCAACTCATGGGAAATGAGATTTGATTGGCTCAAAACTATGTTATCATCTTTCAGTAATGAGCAGCAACATGGCAGTATTCTGTTTGATTTATATCATAGCTCTCAACAATCACCACATATAAGCAATTTAGTTAAAGTTTGTCTTTGGCCCCGATAGCTCAAGTTTGTAGACCCCGGAGGTTCTGGGTCAATCCCCAGCCGGGGCAAACTTGTAAGGCAATTGTTATAATTCAATAACTAGATGTCCTCAAAAGGGGCTTATGGCTTAAAAACCTTTTATTAAGTGGTTAGCGCTTCTGCTTCCAATGCAGAAGGTCCAGGGTTCGATTACTGCTTTAGTAAAAACGAATGACTTAAGAGTAGCACGATCTAGGAAGAGGTCCATACTACCTCGAAGTTGTCTGATCGGGCCTTGTGATTCGGCGTTGATCGCGGTGTTCCACTGATCCACACAACTGTTTGATAAATGTTCTTAATAAAATACGATTTTGTTGTTTGCTCACTCGTCGATTGCGTCGTCGTATGGAAAATTGTAACTGTGTTATGTTGGCGGTAATAATTCCCTATTTTAAGAAATGTGTTGTATTTAGTTTATATATTTGATGACTGCTGAAATTTTGTCGGCGCCTACATGGTTGGCTTGGTCTGCTTTTAATTAAATGTCTCCCACTGAAAATCAGTTATGTGACTGAGTGAGTAGACTCTAAATACGATTTCTTAACATTGTTTTCATATAAAAAAAAATAGTGAAACAAACAATTACAATGTGGGTAACGATTGTAAAATATAAATTGCTACTTTTTAAATTGAACGGTCTACAATTCTGCTTCTGCAGCAAGTCCAAACCAAGGAGGATGCAGGGACGTCCAAACACTGCATTGTGTATTCAAAAGTGGGTCCAAAAGTTTTTAGGCCGTGGCTAACCCAAAGCACGACACGAGAGATCTCGGTTTTGGACGTTGTGCGTCCGACGCAGAAAGAAAGTTGTGAGTTTGGCTTGATGAAACTTTAATTCTGGTTTCTGTTATGTATTTTTCAGGACTTAGAAAACTAATCATTTCACCAGCACCCGTCTACTTAAAGCATCTTGATGTATCGTAGTAAGTACATTGTATTATTTTATTATTGTTAGTTAAACTGTACACAAAAAGAAAAAAAAGAAAAAAAAAAGAAGAAACATAATAAGACGTCTAAAAAGGCAGCCAACGTTGATGGAATGTTGACGAAATTTCCAAAATTCCACAATACACAATTTTTTAAGTTTTATTTCTTTAATTGGGTTTATAAAATATTAAGTTGTGTTGTCCAACTACCAGAGTCAAAACTATATTATCTTAAACTTGTTATAAAATGTGAGTTAAAAGTAGATACATCATGTATGATACTAGAGATGGGCTATTGTATAGATATTAATATAACCTCCTATTAAGCTATTTGAACACAAATTTAAGAGCAGGTAATGGGTCACAGACAAATACAAGCAGTCTTGTCACAACAATTTTCGGCCCTATTTAGATTAATTGACGTGTAATTATTTTGCAATAGAAATAGTCAGTTAATTAAAAATATATAATTAAATATTAAATAATAACGAGTTCTGAGCTTATGATAATAAATGGATTACGAGAATATTGTCCGAGACAAACAGTTTCAAATCAAAACTATTATTTTTCCGTTTCGAAGAGTGCACTTAAATTCGTTAAAAAACATTTTAAAAAAGTTATGTAAAATGTGTGCACGATGTCATCACATCCACTCCTTTGCATATGGTTTTGCAAACCGACCAGTATTCCCCCTGTCTGCCTGAACCCACGATGACGTCATCATGACATCACTAACGGTGTTTGTGTATTTCCAGCAATGACCTTGAAATGTTACCCGTGTGGACGGCGGGTTGCCATCAGCTCCGCGCGTTGTTCGCGAGCCACAACAAGCTCCGCGCGCTTCCGGAGCACCTGTTCTGCGGCGCGTCCACTTGTCTGCAGACGCTACAGCTGAGCTACAACCAGCTGGGCTCGCTGCCACCCCTCACGCAGCCCACCTCGCTTCAGGAGCTCTTTCTTCAGAGCAACTCACTGTCAAGCCTACCGGCAAACTTCTTCGTGCTATCCACCAGGTAACCGTAACCCCCCCACAAAAATAAAACAAGGGCGGATTCCATCAAATAACATTTGGTTGGAATTGTTGATTTTTTTTCTTTCACCTACACATTCATCTTCTATTTTTACGCCAGTACAAAAGCGTACAATTCACAACTTTAGTGGGCAAGGTATATTCAAGATGTGTAAAAATGTACCAAATTTTCAAATGCGCAGTTCAAACCGAGCAGTCGAGCACTACTTGCGGGAATTTGAACCCCCCACATTTTCTTATAAATTCTGTAATATTGGGCCTGTCTCATAAAAATAATCATCTAGGCCCCCTACATGTTATAGTTTAGACTTGAAAGAAGGCCCAAATAATGTTATGTTAAATTTGTCACTTTTTCGACCAACTTTACAATTTTTTGACAATGTTGGATATTCTTGGTAGGTTTACAATTTTCCAATTGTTTTATTTAAGAATAATGTATTTATGCGAAATCGTCTTCACATTCATTCTACAAATTGGTAATAAACATGGTATTAGTTTAGTAGGCGATCATTTGATATACGCGGTCATTGTGACAATTAGTGCCGGATTATAGTCTGGAATTTGTGTTGATGTTACCGAAATGAAAGTAATAAATAATTTGTTGCCATGTGGTTTAAGGTTTACTAATAACAAAAAAGGGTATTAACCTACATCAACATCACAGATGATAACTTCTGTCGGTGCCAGTCTTGGGCATCACAATCCCCCAAAAAAGGAATTTTGAAAGTTAAGTTACTTCTGCCTAAAAACGGAACTGAGACGTTCCTCGTTCCTTAAAAGGAACTTAGTTCCTTTCACGTTCCTTATACCATCACTGATTTAAATAATAATAAATGTGGTAGGAGTTAATTTATCATTACGTTTATTTACTTATTAAAGTTAGTCCCAGGCCATCTGACGAGGGTGGTGCCATTTTAGAAAACGCAAGATGTCGCAAGATATTTTTCATACTGCAGTTTACGATATCAGGTACTGGAATTCGACGAGATTACGACGGCGAATGAAACTTATAAAGGAACGTTAAAATCGTTCCAAGTTCCCACGAAATAGTAACTTCGACGTTACAAGTTCCTGATTTAAGAAAAGGAACGCGTTCCCACAGAAGTTCTTGAAAAAGGAACGCGTTCCTCCCCAAGACTAATCGGTTCACAAAAATGAAATTGTTTGTATTTGATTTGCCCTCAGGCTGCGTGTTCTTAACCTGTCCAACAACCGTCTGTACGAGCTGCCCGTGGGTTCGCTTCCAAGCTCGGTAAGAGCCGAGTATTCTCAGCTGGAGAAACTCTATCTCACCGCCAACTGCTTGACCACCGTGGCTCTTGAGGTCCTAGCCAGGTTCGAGAATCTTCGCACTCTTCACGCAGCTTACAACTCCTTCACCATTCTTCCAGACAGGTAGGGCGATTATCTTATCTTTACTGATATTTGTTGTCTTTGTCCAACTCTGCCACAGAAATGAAAATAAAGAAAGGTATCTATTCTAATTTTTAACACTTTTTCTAAAAAATATTTTTGGCTGTTGGTAAAAACATAAATACATTTTTACGTTTTTTTTGTTCTACCATTTCGTGATTGTTTCTGGCTGACAAACAATAAATAAATATTTATCTTTAGGACTGCCCATGGCCCTATATTTGCAATTGACAACTATTCGAAGTTCAATTCCATGTACTTTGGTTCCTGGTCGAACAAATAGCTGTGAATGACAAATGTGCCCTATTCCCTTTTAATGATTGCTTTGAAAAAATTACAGGACTGCTTTCACACATGTTATTAGTTATTATTTCGTTGTGGTCAGCACATGGTAGTCATAGTTGTGTGTTTAGCACAATTGGACAATTGCACAATAAACTCAAAACGGCCACATATTGAAACCAGTTGTCTGTCCTCAGTTGCATTGACATGTGGCCCGATCTGGAAGAGCTCGTGCTATCAGGCAACAAACTTCAGTACCTGCCAGAAAACATCATCGACTTGGAACACTTGCGAGTACTTCGAGTCCATTCTAATCGACTGCAGACGTGTCCTTGTTTCGGAAAGATGATGTCGCTCAAGGTGGGCCCTTTTACTCATTGAACTCAAAGTTACTTTTAATCACGTGCTTGTATTGTGACAACAATAATTCTACTCATTCTTTATTTACTGTAGACGTAGCTACAATACTACTACGACAGAGGAGCGTACCAGCCAATTTGCTGTTGCATTGTCAATATTTCATTAACTCTCTGTTCCCGTGTGTTTTTGTTAATGGCGTCTCTGCTTTCCATATAGAGTAATATTGCTTTATTCTACATCCTACATTGATTAAATATATACAGTGATAAGCAGACCTGGTGTATATATAATTCAATTCCTTATGTATCGCCTCCAGGTGTTGGACTTGGCTCACAATCACCTGGACAGGGTGAATCTGGCCACTCTCGTCTCGACACAACTCCAGTTTCTTGACCTCTCCTGCAACTCACAACTATTCGTAGACCCACGACAGTTTCAAGTCTACAGGTGAGGAAATAGAATACAACGTACTTTAAGTGAAGGTAGTTTTTCCTGGCTATAGGGCAAGACGAGTTCCGTCTATAGTACTCTGTCCTGCACAGAAAATCAGTTCATGTAGTTGAGTGGGTAGTCGATACATACGTCTTGGTTGTTATTACTATTTATTTCTGAAGTTGTTGGTAGGATAGATTACATTGAAAGTTAGGTTGCACAACACAACTCCATAGAAAGTTAGAAAAGGGCCATGAGCCACGATGATACCTCTCTCTACGATCTCGCCACACAATGGTATTCGTATTCCTCCTGTCTTCGTACGGTTTCAAACCAAAAGGAAAATAGGTATTACGTTTAATATTTAACACAATTCAGAAGTTAAAAATCCATCCCGATCGGGGTTCAATCCCGAGTCTCTCACATTCCAGGTAGGCGCTTTAGCCAACTAGACCACCTCTGAATTGTAGTTGTATTATAGATCTGAATGGATGGATTGTATTAAATTTTAACAATTCCACCTACAGGAGTGTTTCCTGACTAACTAAATCGAGGTATACGTTTCTTGCATTTAACCTGAGACCTGAATTAAAAGGTTTATTTTAAATATAACATATTAAGATTAATAGCAAAAGTTGGTATGCGTTTGGGGAACATAATTTGTGGCAACTAGAGAAAGATGAATTGTGTATTCCAGAAATCAACGGCCCATGAGTCTGGTCGACGTATCTGGTCAGAACCGCACCTGTCTTCCCAGTACCCCCTTTCACGAGGGAGGAGGAGATCTGGAGCCACCCTGGAAGATTGGATTCTCGGAAACTGCCGGACATAAGGACAGGTATAGGCATTCACTTCGCGTACTGAATGGTCAAATCTTGTTTTAGCTCCCTCCGGCTCAAATGATGGCACTAATGGTACTGACGATGTTCATAAAACCACCAAACCAATCACTATCGTATTCGTATAGGCCGTATTCATATCATGTATCCTAATAGCACAAATTACTTATATTTGGTCTTTCTCTCGATTCTATATTTTAAAATGTTTATAAAGCTAAGTCATTATCATTTTACGTCCTCAATAGTAAATAAATAAGATTATATTCAAATATGTAGGCATATCTAGCTGATGCTATGATATTTTCAGGCTGTATGTCACCCAAGTGCGGTTGCCAGCATTCTGCAATACAGAGGGTCTGTTTGGCATGTTCGACGGTGGAAACAACAACGATGTCCCTAATATTCTAATCAAGGCGATTCCTCGCATTCTTCTGGAAGAGAGAACCGTGAAGGAAACCGCCACTGAGTACATGAAGTACACCATGCTGTCCGCGCACAGGTAATGTTCTTCAAGAAATACAATTTTAATTGTTATTACTGTCCAATAAGCTATGCTGGTATTGGTTTGGTCTACGACATTACCCGAAACGTAATACGTAATTGTTATTTTATTTTTATAATTCATCTGATTTAATCTATTGCGTTTTGTTTTTACAAATGCAAGGTTTTGTTAAATAAAAATATTATTCCGTAGGTATTTATACCTACATAAATAATTCATATAGGTGAACGGTTCTATGAAATCAATCAATGTGAAACTTATTTTCTTGACAACTCTTAGCTCTTTCCCACTTACCCAGGTGGCAGATCCAATATATTTTTGCTGATGTGTAGGCCTGCCGACAACAAAGCCTATTTGTTGATTACTTGATGTGGTGCATTATGCCCAATTTGGCCTATGCTGGAGGTCCATACCGTGTTCTTTGGAACACTTACTGGAAGACTGATATTTATCTTTGTGGAGAGAACTCGTTTCTGTATTATGTGGTTATCAAACCGTGGATCAAAGTAACCCTACACAACCTTCTCTATGCGTGCTGTCGCTTATGTTTAGGGAACTGAAAGAGAAGGGCCAGAAGTACGGCGTGTGCGCCACCCTCTGCCACATCACGAGAACGAAGCAACAGAACAACAGTATCCTGGCCGGCGGGCACCGCTACGTGATGCGCGTGGCGAGTGTAGGGGAGTCCCGAGCTCTGCTCTCGCGGCGCGGCGCCAACATCAACCTGTCGCACGTTGACTCGACGCCTCAGACTCCCAACAAGATGCGCACGCAGCTCGGATGCAGCACCAGGTTCCCGCTCGTCATTCCTGATCCCCACGTCGCCGAGGTCCTGCTAGACGAACACGACGAGTTCCTCATCGTAGCCAACAAGAGGTAAACATCACTGCCAAGTTGCTTTACTTTAGACATGTGCAATGTGATAGTCCTAAATCTTATCTGTAGTGGCCCGGTGGTAATTTCAAAGATTAATACTGTGACAGTACACCTTACCCTCCTCGCCTCGGCTAGCTCACAACGTCGGCTGGACTGACAGCTGGACTGAGGCCTCCGGTCGATGTCTTGCGGCTGAGAGGAACCGGACAGCTGGACTGAGGCGACCGACTCCGGCCGTCCAGCCATCACATCTTCGTCTAGGAGATTGATCAGCAATGTTGTGACAATCCCATTTCCCTTTTTATTTCTCAAATAATGAAATCACAACAGGCTGATTACAAAGACTGTGTGCTTTATACGGGAATATAACCTATATTGACACACAATATAGCTAGTTCATTTCTTCAAGAAATTCGTCGAGAATAGCAAATCAACAAATCAAATTCAACAAATTGCCTCAGACTTGATTTTCATAATAAATTCTATAAAAATCAATATTGATTTTGCTTCAATAAAACATCTTATGCTATTAAACAACATTTTTGAACTCAAAACCAGCTTGTTGTCTGTCCAACAATGATGTTTACCATTCTCGCTATATTGTGAAAGCGTTTCTCTTTCTTTAATACAAAACAATTGATCGTTGTTATTTTATTTTTTAGCGTTTTCTCGCCCCCACCCCCTTGCGCTTGTCGAAATTTTGCAATTTTCAATTTCGCCTCACCCGTAATTAGTAAAATTACCCAGAGCCGCCACTGCTCCCGAGGCCGCTTAACTTCAGTGTTCGACTTCGAATGGGAACCGGATAAGCGACCGCGACTTAACTGCTTCATTGTTGACCGTTTTTGTTATGTTGCCGTTTTACCATATACACGGACTACATTGATAGCATGAGCTCATTCAATCTGAGATTCTTATTTGTTTCTAGGCTCTGGGAAGTAGTGAGTGAAGACGAGGCAGCCAGTGAGGTGCGCGCTACCAACAACCCTATCTTGGCTGCAAAGAAGTTACAGGATCTCGCTCAGGGTTACGGTTGTGAGGAGAACCTGAGCATAATGGTGGTAAAGTTCCACGGTCTTGGTTCCGACCTCGAGCAGTTGATGCAGGAGCTACGTCACACTATCCACAAGGGCAAGGAGAACCAGAGCTGCCGCCTCGGATGTCTCTGTCGGAACGACGGCATCTGCTGCACGATGCAACCCGATGACGGCTTCTACAACAACGGGCTGCTCGGGTTGAGCAACTGCAAGGAGAACGTCAAGGGCGACATCAACAGCTTCCATGACGTGGACCGGTCGTCTCCGAGCGGCCAGAGTGACCAGGCCAGCAGTGAGTGTATGGCGAAGAAAGACGCCGCGGTGCTAGGCAACAAGAACAGACACACTTCAGTGCAACAACACAACAACCACATACGACAGTGGGAAGCTGGATTGAACGGCCACAATGTAGGATTTGGCAAATCCAACGGGTTGATCTTCGGCGGACCACAGTCGGTTCTGATGCACGAGAATGGCACGAGGAAAGTGTCCACCGCCGTCTCACCGATGGAACGACGAAGTTACAGGGACAGTAAACGAAGCGCCGGGGGTGGCGTGTTGAAAGCTATCCGAGCGAAACTCGACGGTTACAACAATGGCCACTTGGCGGACGCAGAAGAAGAAACTGGCTCAGACCAATCGGGGACTCAGCCTTCGGAGGAGCAGTTCAAGTGCTGGGAATACATGTTGGAGCAAAACACGCAGCTCCTCTTTGACAAAGAGTTGGACACACTATCTCGGGCCTTTGCACGACAGAACGTTGTCCGGCCCAATACAATATTAGACCCCATGTGGCCCCAGCAAACGTCTACTCTTCGAGATAACTGCAAAGCCCTCTCGAGGAGCAGCCCACACCTTTCTGAATCCGCGGCTCACGTTACAGAATCGGCTCCTTTTTTATCCCGCCATTTTGGAAGTGCTCGTTCGTTCAACCCGTCGGTACAAAACTCGCGATTTAATTCTGCCCGCCACTTGCTCAATGGTGGACCAAATGCAGCCTACTTTGGTAGCCTTCAAAGACTTATGCCATATAATCTAGAGTATAACTTTTCTGTAATACAAGAGCGAAGAGACACTATGGACTCGCTGGAACAAGACGGCAGAATGCAACAATATTGGGGTGTTGCCACAACCGAGCTATGATCAGTAGATGTTAGTATTAAACACAGTGTTAAACTTGAGACTGTATCAATAGAAAATGATATCGAGTGTAGTTATTAATTTTTTGAGGTAATAAAATATTTTTATATCTTAATCTTTCCTGTACTTATATATTCTTCCCAGATCCAACTATAAGTACGCAGAGATAAAATAAAACTTATAGTTAGGTATCCGTGTCCCCTATATTTTCCTCTATATTTCAATGGAAGCTCGAAACATATTATTGGATTGATTGGATTTTGCTTAACGTCTCATATTTATGCACTTTGGCTAATCGAGACGATGAGTGGTGAGAGATGAGGATGAAGTATGAACAGAAGGGAGGAGGGGAAACCCGGTACCGGCACGTAGCCTACTTCTTTCGAGAAGTACGAAGGGGACCAACGGCTTAACGTCCCATCCGAAAGGACGGTGTAACTTTGACAGTCATATAGGTTCCTCCACTAACCCGGACTGCCGAGCAGACGTACCCATGACCACGACCGATTCGAGTGGGAATCGGTTAAA
>JAMZAV010004665.1:0-45322 GCA_024449915.1 Sweltsa coloradensis | reverse complement strand
AACCTAGTATTCTTTCGAGTAGACGGGACGGTAGGATAGATCGAGAGCTCCGCCCTATATCCCCTAGGCTAAAGTGGAGCTTTATCATCTAACGGTTGACGTGCCCTTAATCCAAATCAACAAAGAAAATCACATCAAACACATTTCCGTATTTATTTAAAGGGGTATTTAACCGCTAAACTCAAAAAATATATTTCATTCAGGCTAACTAGTAATGAATTTAGCAATCAACAGAAAAATTATTGGGGCCACCATGACCTCCCAAAAAATTGTCAAACTTGACATTTTTCGAGCTAGGTCCCATCGGCAAAAATCTCCCATAAGAAATAACATGGGGACGATCTTTATGCCCCTAGACCTTGGAGGATTTTGATCCAAAAAAATATTGGCCATTATTGACGTACTCGACAGCCTTTTCTGTAAATTCTCTATATATTGTTTTGTGATTTGGGCAAGTATTTCGGTCAAAATATGCTGATACCCAAGATGGGGTGTGATTTTGGAATGCATATTTTTGCGTGTTTGAGGGTATATTTGGGCACAGTTTCAAGACACGATGTTATAAAGTGGCATTTTAGATTGGTACTATGCTCTAGTATCTATGTGGACCAAAAAAGAAACAGGTTAAAGCCGATTTAGGAAATTTTCCAAAACATCAATTTTCGATAATTTCTGGATTAAAAAAATTTAAAAAATCGTGTTAAATCACAGTTACAAGATATAATTTTTTAAACGGTCATTTAAGTGTAGTATTGTGCTATAGATCACGTGGTAAAAAATAATTTTTGGGGTTTTAAGCCCCTTTAAGTAAATAATTATTCTTTTGCCGTCACTATCACCTCTTATTATTTTCATTTATGTTATATAAACATTAAAAACATCATAACCATAAACACACCATAAACTCATTCTATTTTACAATATCACAGGTGGCGCAATATGACCTAACCGGTTGAAGCGCCCTTGTTTCTCACGTGTTTCTACCAACTTCGTTTTGCCGTTTCCCAAACTCGTGCCTCGTATTCTAACACTGGGTAGCCGACATCGATGCAACGTCATATTCTGACTGTACCGAATACAATGCGCTCCTATCATATGATAACGTCGACAAACTGAAAAAAGTAATTTTAAGTAATTTTTATACCAAAAGTATTAATTATCTAACATATTTCACTTTTAAATGATATAATTTAAAATTACCACCATCGTCGTTACCCAGCAAACATGCGACTCTGGACCCCTTGCGGGACAACCAAGGGAAGTGCGGGTAAATTGCGGGCACGGGAATGACACGGGACAACCCGCACGGGTCCCGCGCGGGAAAATTTAGGGACATTTATAACTGGGACAGCTATGGGACAACCCGCACGGGTCCCGCGCGGGAAACTAAAGGGATACTTTAAAATGTGGGGTAATTATATTAAAACAATTCGTGTGTATATATTGCATACGTCGCAACGCGTGGCGGGTAAGCTAGTTCCTTTTATAAACTAAGAAAATAACATTACAATAATACTCACAGACAAATTGTATCCGGTTTAAGTGCCCTAGTTTCTCACGTCGTCCTCTTCTTGGGTGAAGATTCGTATTCCAGATGTCTCGTGTTGATTCCCGCCGTTGCCAATCCTGTCTTACACCATACTTTGTTAGCAGAATGTATTGTATATGATGCCTCGCGCACGCAATACGATCTCTCCCAATCATATGAAGAACTTCTATGGTAACGGCGAATAACTTTCCAAATTTCTCATTCAATGAAGGTAATGTATTTAACAAAATTTTGTTATTATCAAAAACATTTCCTTAATGTATATATTTCCATTCAAATTTTTGTTTTGCTAACTGTCATCACCATCATTTTGTTTTCTTATAGATTCACTTAGAATTCTACAAAAAAATCGCTTCTTTAACTTTCAATATCACATAAAGCGTTATATGACCTAACTCGTTAAAGCGCCCTAGTTTCTCACGTTGTCGTCGTGATAAAAGATTTTATTCAATGTGTATGTCAAAAAGATGAAAATAATGTACACAATACACATACACGACGTGTGTGCTACCTGTGTGACCTTCATGAATCTAGCTGCATTATGTACTAACGGTTGACGCGCCCTTTAACCGATAGATATTTGTATAATGAGGTTTGGTTTCGCACAGACAGTTGATGTTAACTTACATCGTACAAGGTCCATCAGAATGTTAAAATGGTTCACAAGACAAACTGGTAACAAACATGTTTGGCATTGGTCATTGCTTCAAATAAAACAAAACCATTCCCACGACTCACAACATCACAGACAACGCAATATGACCTGCCCGGTTGGAGCGCCCAGGTTTCTCACTCTGTTGTTCTTTATTAAAACACCATTTCATTTACTAATGTTCTCACTGTCACTTAGAAAACAGGCGAATTATGACCTGACTGTTGACGTGCCCTTAATTATAATAAACTAACCTTATAAAACAAAGTTTAAAAACAACATTATTAAATTACATTAACTGTTACAGTATCACACGCAGCAATAATGACCCACTCGGTTGAAGCGCGTTACTGTTTCTCACGTCGTTCTCATTTCTCATGACTCACTTCTCATTACCAGTTCCCAGGACATCAGGGCCCAGAGCAGGGATCTGATAATCCTACAAGGGGTAACCGCCCATTAGACCGCGGAAACAAACGCGCCGCCCATAAGACCGACAGGCCAATAAGACCGACGCAATAATGTCGACTGGCCAATAAGACCGACAGGCCAATAAGACCGACAGGCCAATAAGACCGACGCAATAATGTCGACAGGCCAATAAGATCGATGGGGAAATAAGACCGACAGGCTACCATCACGACGCAATAATGTCGACAAACCGATTATCTCGACAGGCCAATAATGTCGACAGGCTAAATATCTAGACACGCCAAAAATCGCAACAGACCAATAAGTTGACCTTTGTAGAAATAAGCATGGCATGCCATAGCACTGGAAAGTTACAATTCACGTGACAATCATAATAGCATCGACATTATATGACAGAAAACGTAAAAACTGAGCATAATAATAATAATTCTAAGACCTAGGCAATGGCATAACAATGTTTTGAACCAAATTGAACGTAAACTTGTCGCCCTTGGGCGCTGATGATCGAATTTTTTTCAAAATGTGTGATAAAAATACATTATATATATCAATATATTGTAAATTGTAATGTGACTTTATTTGGTATTTGGGAAACAATCCAGAAATTATAGAATCCATATCAAACGAGTATTTTGGTGGTCTTATTGGCCTGTCGACATTATTGCGTCGGTCTTATTGGCCTGTCGACATTATTGCGTCGGTCTTATTGGCCTGTCGGTCTTATTGGCCTGTCGATCATATGGGCGTCGACCTTGTTGCGGCGGTCTTATGGGCGGCGCGATTGTTGCCGCGGTCTTTTGACCGTGAGCCCCTACAAGGCGATTTAGAGAGAAAAAGTCCACGTCGCAAACATCAACTAGTAAGAGGGAAGTTTATTACTCCCCGAAACTAGAAGCAAGCTCTGGCAATCGTCGTCGGGGACACCTCCCCCTTCCTTTGACAACCTCCTCGACGACGATGACAATGGAACAACGAATAATGACAACTAAAGACGATGACGACCACGACGTTAGAAACCCCCTTTCCTCCCCTTATTCCGTGGCTGGTTCTGACAAGCATGGGCTCCTTCTTCCCATATCCCCTGGGTTAGAGTGGTGCCTTATGACCTAACGGTTGACGAGTCCTTAATCCAATTAAACCAAAAATAATGAACTCTTTTAACTTTTTACAATATCAAATGCGGCGCAATATGACCTATTCAGTTGAAGCGCCCTAGCTTCTCACGTCGTATCCTCTGTAGATAGAAGAGATGTTAGTTGGTCTTGTGGTTGGCGTATCTGCTTCCAATGCAGAAGGTCCAGAGTTCGATTCCCGCCAAAGTCAGAATTCTATAACTAATGATTTGTACTGATGTCCATCAGTTCTTGTCTAAGGGGTTTGTAAACGGTGTCTTTTTAGACGTTCTAGCAACGAGGCACATAATAAATTCAAAGTTGTTCTGAATCGGCCTTGTTGATTCTGGCGTTGATCCGCGTGCTTTTGCACTGTCTGTGACAGACGTCATATGTACACCGCCTTGTAAGGAGTCCTGCCGCCTCCGGTTGTGGTCAGGTTGTGTATCCAGCAGTCCCAAAGCCAGATCAGTTAATAATCACACCTTGCTCTGTACTGCCGCCTCGTCTAATGAATCCTTAATCATCCTATATTAGGAATCCTTCACACATATCAATCTTTGGTTGGTTATCGCTCACTCGTCGATTGCGTTGGGGCCTACAGGGTTGGCTTGGTCGCTTTGATTTACTGTACCCCACTGAAAATCTGTTATATAACTGAGAGGGTACACTCCAAATACAATTTATTTTTTTATATATTTATCTGTAGACAGCATGAATACTTCACGACTACTTCCAGCTGATGAAGCCATAGATATTCATATCCCAGCATTGCCTGTTCAATCAATTGAATCTGCTGCAGTCCCACTAGTTTCGGACGCAGATAACGTGGGAATAACAGCAACACCAGCCACTTCAGAAGTTGACTCTACCAATGAATTCATGGAAGTGGAAACATGTAAACACCGAGCTCTACCGAGTACGCAGCCCCTGTTAATGAGAGCGGTGATCGCACGTCCCAAGAATTAACTAGAGATACAGATACTAACACTGATTCAGTGGCAATAAAATGCGACGTAACGGTAGTGGCTAACTTATCATATGCATGGTGTTCTTAGCAGTACCGGTATCATACAACCAGGAACAAACAGTCACAAAGTCCAAACTGTGAAAAATGCATTTTTTAAATCGCGATTCAATTAAAACGCGGTCCGCTAGGCCCAGTATTTCAGTACATAATTTTAAACACTAACATTTAGAAGTCCCTCAAAACGTAACCTAAAGAATCAATCAAAAGCAACTAGTAATGTTATGAGTTGTAGATCTCTACCACCTTCCCCCATTGCAAGAAACTTTGTTCAAATTTTGTCTAAGTCTCCCAGATCAAAAACAAACAATGTTAGACCTACGAGCCCAGCAAATTTTCACAGCATCAGATCGTACCACCCAAGAAGATGACAAATCTAAAAAACTAACTAGAAGAATCTCAAGTTTTTATCTATTCCTACAGCGCCATTCCCCCGATATTTTTACCTCCGTCTGGGCCCGGGTTAGAATGGGCACTGAGCATGGCTCTGCTAATCGTACAACGCGATTTAAGAGAAAAAGTCCACCTCCCAAACATCAGCTGGTCAGAGGAAAGTATAACTTCCCAAAACTGGAGGAGACCTCTGGTAATCGTTCTCGGAGAAACCTCCCCTTCCCTTGATGACCTCACCGACGACGAAGACAAAGACACAACGAACGATGACGATGACAAAGACGATGGCGACCGCGACGTTAGAACCCCCCTTTCCTCCCCCTACCCGTGGCTGGTTCTGACCAGCATAGGCACCTCCTCCTTAAATCCCCTTGGCTAGAGTGGCGCATTATGACCTAACGATTGACGCGCCCTTAATCCAATAACCCCCCCGGCCACCCTCCCAAAAAATGCATTGCTGAACATTAGTTGTCCGACCCCAAACTGCAACTTTTAAGAACATTTCAGATTATTATTTGTAAAAATATAATAATTATACAATTTAAATCTTTTATAAAATATTGTTGAGGGGTGGGAATATTATTAAGAAATAGCTTTTTAAAGTCTTATATAAGTTCCTCGTTGAGCCACAATATGTCCGTGATATAATTATTTTATTTCAAATAAATAATTGTAATGTATTTCACATATTATGTATAAGTAAAATTTATATTTAGCAAATTCTTTCCTCATGTGTATATATATATAAATATAAATAAATCTAAAATAAACTTTGAAGGCAATTTAGTCATCAAACACACCATAAGCTCATCTAGGGCGACGGTCGTTCGCCCGCAGCCAAGCGCACGCGACTGCTAGAAGTCGATGAATAACTCGACCCTGTTTACTCCTACCCGAGTTGGGGGGTTTTCAGCTATCTGCACACGCCGTCCCAAAAGATTTACAATCTTGAAAATCGGTATATGACCTGATATGTGGTCCATGACATACCAAAAAAAAATCAGCCCGATCCGATAACCCGTTCTGTGTTAAAAAAGTGCGTAAAAATCAACGAAAATCTTTCGGCTGGTTGGTTGGTTGGATAATTGGTTGGTTGGTTGGGTTGGGGGGGGGGGGGGAATCTGACAGAGAGGAATAAGAGCCTACAGAGAAAACGGTACATCTTAGAACTATGAAACTTGGACCACACTTCGATTTACCTCAGACTCACATACTTCCGCCGAAGAGACAAGCAATATTCCACCCCCAACAACCCCTTAATCTTCCCCTAAAATTAAAATAATTCATAGCTCTAACCCAAAATCGAATTTTTAATTAAATTAGTTGTTAAAATTATGTTCTAATGTGTTTTAACCCAATCGGCCTATTCTCATTATATAAACCACATTTTGTCAACCCCCATCTTTAATAGTTTATATTATTTTTACCTTGATTTCCAACATTTACCACGAAGGTACCTGATGAGTTATCATCATGCAATTTGACATGATGGTACATAATAATATGAAAAATAATCTGCCGAGAGGCAAGCGATATTCCACCCCCAACACCACCTAAAATTGGAATAATTCATAGCTCTAATCGAAAATTGGTGTTTTATTCAAATTAGTTATTAAAATTATGTTTTAATGTGTTTTAACCCAATCGGCCTATTCTCATTTCCTAAACCATATTTTTTCAACCCCCATCCCTTATATTTTATATTATTTTTACCTTGATTTTCAGCATTCACCAAGAAGGCACCTAATGAGTTATCAGCATGAAATTTGCAATGATGGTACATACTAATATGAAAAATAATTTGCCGAGAGGCAAGCGATATTCCACCCTCAACAACCCCTAAATCATCCTCTAAAATTGGAATAATTCATAGCTCTTACCCAAAATTGAATTTTTATTCAAATAAGTAAATTATGTTTTAATGTGTTTTAACCCAATCGGCCTGTTCTCATTTCCTAAACCACATTTTTTCAACCCCCATCCCTAATAGTTTATGTTATTTTTACCTTGATTTTCAGTATTCACCATGAAGGCACCGAATGAGTCAATCATACAAATTTCTTTCATTTTTTATTTTTATTCACACACATAACTTTCATTTTGCTATTAATTTCATCATCATTTTATTTTGTTATTTATATACTAAAGAAAAATATCTAATCATCAAATACACCGTTAACTCATCTCATTAACTTTCATTATCACAGGCGGCGCAATATGACCTAACCGGTTGAAGCGCCCTAGTTTCTCAAGTCGTCGTCGTTTTTGGTTGTTCCATATGAGACTTGTTGATTCTAGTGCTGTCCGTGAGTGAAATCATGTTTAGTTTGAATGATCAGTGTTCTCTACTTAAATATGCCGGTCTCTAGTTGATCATTGTTCGCTCGTCGATGGTGTCGGCGTTTACACGGTTGGCTTGATCGGCTCTAAATTAATTCTCCCTATTGAAAATCAGATCTGTGACTGAGTAGGTAGACTCTGAATTCAAAACTATTTATTTTATTTAACATGCGTTGAATTCCTTCAAAACGTTGCGCAGAGACAACGTTGAACCTTGTTCACAATAGAAGTCACAATAATGAATAAAATTACTTGAACTTTCTGAAGTGACGATTTTAAATGAATGTCTTTCAGTTCAATATACTAGATTGTCAATATCGGGTACTCACGAGACTTCCCTACTCTTGCCAACACACTACACTAGAACTGCGTATACATGAATGTTTGAATTAGTTTTTTAAACACTTGGTGGACATGTATGCTAGAACAGGATGCTGTTACGGGACACTGTACGTTTATGAATTAAGAATGCGCAAACGTAGAAGGGAAGATGAGCTTGGTCCTTTTTTTAGATCTCATTTCTGTAGAGTGTGTAAGTTTGTCTGTATTTCTACAAGTTTTTTTATGTGTGGTGTCTATTTTACCACGGCCGCCTGGCGTTTTCCGACAAATTTGCTCAACTTCCGCCGTAGCCTACGCAAAGCTCGTGGCCAAATTAACGCTGCTTCAAGTGAAACTATAGTGCGTTTTTACACGGACGATTACGAAACAAAATGAATATTGACAATAAGTATCTCTCTAAAACATTATAAATATATTTGAGGAATATATTTTGGTATCATATAAAAAATTTCTAAATTGAAACATTCGATAGGATATAAATAACTCGCAATGAAAATAATAAATATAGGACAATTTCCTTCCGGCGCGCAATGAAAGAGTGCTTCGACGCAGGGGCGTCGGAAATATTCTCAGCAAATGTCGAGGCGGCGGTGCGCACTAGATTGTTGAAAGCTGCGAGACAAGCGACGGTATGGACGCCTCACAGAGCAGCTCAGCAGAGACAGATGTGGTTGTGTATTTAGCCATGGATAATATTGAATATCGACACAATATTACAAACTGTTTAATAGAAGACAAATTAGTTAAAACTACTGAGGTAAATAGAGTTGATTTGTATCTGATAGATTCGAATTCGTTGTATACAGCCAGCAGGCCTGGCCTCAAAAGAAAGATTGGTGGCTTTACTTCGACAAGGAAGGGAAACAGTTTCTGTGCTGGAATGTATGTTCTCTCGAGTCACCTATGACTGGGTCTAACCAGCATAGGCCTTGTATCAGTTTGAAATAGTTTTAAACCCTGAACCACTTTCCTTATCTGTACGTGGCTGGATCTGTCCAGCATGCTTGTGACCTCCCCATATCCCCTGGGCTAGCGTGGTACATTACGACCCAAAGATTGACGCTTCCTAAAACCAAATAAAACAATACTATTTAGGCATAACAAGCCGACAACTAATTCGTATTGGTTTTAATCTTTGACGAACTATGAGACCAATCCGTTGACCCCAAGTTTCCTCCCACCACCCGTTGCAATTTTTTCCCGCCGGGGCCCGGGGTAAAATTTTGGGCCCTATTCATTGTCGCTAATCGTAAGAGGCAGGCCCAAGACAAAGCCCTTTTTTAAAACCCCAGCTAGTATTGGGAAGTTTTTTTACGCCCCCAATACTAGAGGTGAGCTCTGGCATTTGGTGTCGGGAACCTCTCCCCCCCCCCTTGCGACCACCCCCGAGACGACGACGACAAAAACAATGAAAAAACATCGATGACGAAGTTGATGACGCCGCGCGTAGAACCCCCCACCGGGGCTGGTTCTGACCAGCTGGGTTCCTCCTCCCCCTTTCCCCTAGGCTGAGTAGCGCTTTTTGACCTAACGGTTTCAGCGCCTTTAACCAAATAAAACCCAACCCGAGGGAGCTCTGGTAGTCGTCGACGGGGATATGTACCCTTCATCGACCAAACTGTTGGACGACGACAACAACTATGACAAAAACCCAAACGATGACAAAAGGGTATGACGATGACAAACCACGACGCGTCCCCGTTGGGCCCGGGGAAGAAATAGCTCTGCCGTTCGTAAAAAAAGAAAGAAGCGTAGGTTATCCCGATAACATCTCTTAGTGTGGGGCATTTTTGAAATTCCTGCAGGCTTAGCTAGGTAGGGGACCCCGCCCGCATTACGGGGCGTCCTACCCGACCTCGTTCCCACCTCTTGCCTTAAACTGGGTTTTACCAGCACGAGTCTATGTGTCTATGAATGTATTTAGTATAAAGGTTGGATAACTCATCTTAGTTTGAGGCATTATTTGAATGCCTGCAGGCTACAGCTAGGTAGGGGACCCCGCCCGCACTTACGTCGTCCTACCCGACCTCGTTCCCACCTCTTGCCTTAAACTGGGTTTTACCAGCACGAGTCTATGTGTCTATAAATGTATTTAGTATAAAGCTTGTATGGAAGAAAATATTAATCCCACCTGGCGAATAAAGGCGTTTATCTATCTGGTTTGACTGTCTTCAAATAAATCCTTTTTATCTAGATAGCATATATTGTATTCTAATATAAACTTAGAAATCAATACAATAATTACACACACAACACACTCATTATATAAACAAAGGTCTACAATATTACTGGCGGCGCGATATAAGTTAACCGGTTGAAGCGCCCTCATTTCTCAAGTCGTCGTAAGATACAAAGTATCCCCTTTCACAAACATAACTTTTGTTTTGCTATAAGTGTCATCATCATTTAATATTGTTATTTATACACTTAGAAAACAATATAATCGTCAGGGACACCATTAACCCATCTCATCAACTTTCATTATCACAGGCGTCGCAATATGACCTAACCGGTTGAAGCGCCCTAGTTTCTCACGTCGTCGTGCCTGGATGTAATTGGTAGGTCAATTGCTTAAACAGTAGACTACATTATGGGAGTTTGAGGAACATACTCTAGGAACATTTTGTTTATGGATATTTGATTCTTCAATTTAAGATCGAAATTAAAATAATATAAATCTTTTTCTCGTATTTGGGAATTCCCTTTTCTTCGTTGCCGAAGACACCAAAGATGTTGGCTATAATATGGAGGCTTCTCTGTCACTTGCGTGTTAATTAGAGATATCTTAGTTTAATGCGAGTATCCATTACTTTTAGACTAATCCGATAACTCCCGAGTAACGAGGGTTCTTGTAGCTCTAACATTGGGGTGATGATTTTGATTTTGATTGCTTAACTTCAAAATTTACACCTTCTGATATAACGCCGTGTTACCTTACTAAATCATCAACTGCACCATTAACTCATCTCATCAACTTCCAATATCACAGGCGGCGCAATATGACCTAACCGGTTGAAGCGCCCTAGTTTTTCACGTTGTAGATGAAACAGCATTGGATGTCCCCTCTCCAAGAATGTTCCCAACTGGTGCTGCCCGGATCATCCTAATGCCTTGTTGCTCATCGGTGAAGCAGAAAGGCGTATTTCACATAGGTAGTATAGGTATTCAACGCTTGGTTCCTTAAACAAATACACATCAGTGTCAAGTAATATTGAACACTTTTGATGAATAAAAATAAATTAGTGAAACAGACAATATCTCAATTCATTTTTGTGTTTGGCCCAAACACACAACCGCACGAAACCAAATAAAAATTATCGGCTACTTCGCCGCCCAGAAGAGAAATGACTTTGTGGTCTCGAAATGCGTTTTAGATAAACGTCTTTATTGAAATAGCTCTATTTTATTATATTAAATAACAACATTTAGGAAATTACAAACTTTTTCCGTCATCAGGTTTCTTGTGAAAAACAAAAAAATCATATTTTCAAAAGTATATCAAAACAAACAAATACAAAAACCAAGGTCGATAAAATTAAACATTTCACACATGGAAGTTGACAAAAACAAGGTAATACAAACAAAAAGGCTATTTCTTAGTGTTTACTAAAGGAATCCACATAGGGGGAAAATAGGTACTCGGCTGGCTTATACAAGTGTCTTTTAATGTTATCAAAGTTGCCTCAACAAATACACTCAACAAAACCAAATAAAATTAACTTAGAAAACAATGTTAAAGATAACAATATCGAATTCCATTAATTGTCTTACATTATTACAGGCGGCGCAATACTAACCAACGTGGTTCAAGCGCCCTACTGTTTCTCACGTCGTTCTCAATGAATTAATAAATCATATCATGGAGAACTTAATTATAATCATTCAACACAGCATAAACTTATTTCAGCACGGGCCCATCCACCCTAAGCTAGAGTGGCACATTATGACCTAACGGTTGACGCGCCGCGTATCCACACATTTCAACAATTAAAAAATCTGTGTCAATCTTAGAAAATAATTTTATCTTATCATCAACAAAACCACTAACTAGATCAATTTATTCATTAACAATATCACATGCGGTGCAATAAGATCCATTCTGTTGAAGCGCCCTATAGTTTCTCACGGGGTTCTAAGAAAGCTTCAGAAGCGTTTGACTCTACGAGGACGCGGTTTCGATAAGGCCATGGATTTTAGTAATTGTCCTGCACATTCATCTATTACCACTCATCGTCTCGATTACCATTACTGCTCTAGTAAAGAGCTTAGCTACAGAAACTAATCACCATCTGTTTCACAGTTTAACTCCCTTCCTGTAATTTCTGACAATATAGAACATGCTTTCATTTACTCAATTCGATGCCTCAATTTATTAGTATTATAGGCTCATTACTAATAATCAAATCTAAGTTGCATATCAAAGATAATAAAGTTCGATACCTTCATAATCTGAAGTCCTCCTCTCTGTTATTAGCGTGCTTAACGTTTAGTCGCCCGCAGTTGGAATCGTGTCCAACAAGTTGGGTCGGTTTTTCCTGTTCGAAAGAAATGAGCTCGATCTGCGCAGCTTACGCTCTATCGCTGCCGCTTAGATGCAGCTTCACGTGTAAGTAGTGCGTTGTTTACATAGATGATGGCTTATCTAATTTATTTGATTAACATCATCCTTTAACTAAATAATATATTAGAAACAAATATTGCAGTAAGATTACGTCACTAAAAGCATGCAATTGCGTATTAATAAAACGCAAAGAAAATAAATGCTCGGAACTATTTCTTTACGGAGCGCAATGAAAGTAGTGCTACGACGCAGACGCGTGGGGTTATTTCACTTCATACATTGTTGAAATCCCAAACAAGCGAAGGTATAAACGCCACACAGAGCAATGTCAGACGTGTTTGCACAATTGACTAAGATAATATTGAATATCGTCACAAATATTAGGAGTTGCTTTGATAGAAGACGATTTAATGAAGAGCTGAGGTAACAAGAGTTTTTTGTTTATGATGGATTTGATTTTGTTGTATACTGCAGGCCTGGCCTCGACAGCATGATAGGTAGGGGCCTAGCTAAACAGCTAGGCTACAAGGAAGGCTGGCAGTTTCTGCACTAGGGTGACTTGTCTCTCGAGTCATCTATGGCTGGGTCTAGCCAGCATAGGCCTTGTATCAGTTGAACTCTATTTAATTCCTTTCTTAACCTACCCATGGCTGGTTCTGTCCAGGACGCTAGTGCCCTCCTCATATTATCTGGGCTAGAGTGGTTTAATATGACCAAATTATTGACGCACTCTTGTTCCAAATAGACCAAGACTATTTATATAGCAGGTCGATAATGAATGAGTTGTTACTTCATGACCCTCCCCTCCCCTTACCCGTGGCTGGTTCTGACCAGCATGGGATTATACATACCATTTACCCTTGAGCTAGAGAGGTGCATTTTGACCTAACGGTTGACGCGCTCTGCCTCCACCTAAACTGAAAACATACTTCAATCTTTGACTTGGACTATAGGTAGGCTTAATGGTGAAGGCCATTATCTGAACTGGAATGAGGGCTATATAGTTTCAAGGTTTATGTATTACTGCGTCTGACCATCCTAGATCTTGGTTGAATTTGATAAACTGCGTCTGGGCCCAGAGTGGAATTTGACCCACAGCATGGCTCTGCTAATGGTAACAGGCGAGGGAAAAGATGAAGTCCATCTCGCAAACATCTGCTAGTACGTAGGGGAGTATATTACTCTCTGAAACCAGAGGAGAGCTTTAGCATTCGTCGTCGGGGACTCATTTCCTTTCCCTTGATGACGTCCCGACGACCTCGACCTCGACCATGACATCACAAATGATGACAAAGACGATGACGACTGAGCCGTAAGAATCCCCAATTCCCCAAATCCCCTGACCCGTCGCTGGTTCAGACAAGAAAAGGATTTTCTTCCCCATACCCCCTCAGGCTTGCGTGGAGCATTATGACGTAATGGTTGACGCAAATAACATTTAATATCCTTTTTATTTGTTATCAAATTTGTTGAGTATTTAATGCATTTTTTTTATTTTACTATTTCAAATATTTACTTAAATGTAGTTCATTGTTGTGTCTGCATCTATGCAATCAGATTTATTTAGTTGTCCTCCTTTGTAAATCAGTTTTCATAACTGAATAGGAAAGGCGTTAAATAAATAAATAAAATAAAAATCCTTTATCCAAATAAACCAATAATAGGCTTTAAATGTGAGAACCAATTTCTGCAGTGTCAAGTCTCACGCCTGCGGTCTGATTCTGTAAAATCGTTATGGAAGATAACGATCGTTATCCGGCACTTTAGCGACAATTTTGCGTGTCGACTGATTCTGTAAAAATGATAGCGATCGCTATGATAACGAGAATGAAAAAGGAGTCGCTATGCTATGCTATCAAGATACGATAAATGGCGGCCGTAGCGACTATTTTACAGAATCAGGTCGATAACGATAATTTATAACGATTGATATTTCATATCAACCGTGATCGCTATCGCTATCATAGCGACTATTTTACAGAATCGCACTGCTGGTCTGTGGCTGGGTCTTGCCAGCATAGTTTTTATATAAAAATGAAAATGATTTGTTTTTAGACTATCAACTCAGTCTCCGAACATAATTTCAGTGGTGGACATTAAATCTAAAGCCGACCAAGAACATAATAAAAACAACTACCAAAAACATTAATTTATTTTATTTTATTTTTATTTTTCTATCACAATTTTTGCATCATTTTCTTTTGTTGTATACATTTAGAAAAACATATAGTCATCAAATACAATATAGTTTATTTCATTAACTTACAATATTGTAGGCGGCGCCATATGACCTGACTGGTTGCCGTGCCCAAGTTCCTCAGGTCGTCGTGATAATGTTTCCTGACTCTTAAGTTCACTTGAAGCCATAACTCATGCATTCAAGTCATTTAGGTACAACACATCCAATTCTATTTTGAAAAATAAACTCTGTAATTATTCTCTCGAAATGTTTGGCTGGATACCTGGACACGTGGGGATAGAGGGGAATGAACACGCTGATCAAACTGCTAAGGAAGCTTCCCAGCGTCGCGACGTTGATTTCAATCGTGTCCCCGTTCCAGATGTCAAGAGTGGATTCAAGCAAAGATTTTGTTGATTGGCGACTAACATCTTGGGATGTGGTGCAAAATAACAAATTGCGTAGTGTGATGCCCACACTGACTAATAAAATTCGTCTTCCTACGTCTCGACTCTCACGTAGAGAAGATTATTGTCTAGAATTCGTATAGGCCACACACGTCTAACTCACGGATATCTCTTAACCAGGGAAAAGGTTATTCCCGTGGCACATGTGATGTACCTTTAACCATACTAGTAGGGGGCAACAGGTAACCCGTGCATCTTTCGTGGAAGAGTTTTGCGGTAAGTTTTATTCTATTAGGTAGTAGGAAACAAGTTTTTTTGCACTTTCCTTGCAGGCCATGCTATGCTGCAGAGGGCGTCGGGGGCGTCGCGACGCCCTTACACGTTTTTTAAGAGGGATGATTTTTTATCTCGTGTGCCTTTCGTGATAGAGTGTTGCGGTCAACTATATTTTTATTAAGTAAGAGCGAACAAATTTTTTGCACCTATTTTGCAGGTGCTGGTATGCTTGAAAGGGCGTCGGGGGCGTCGCGACGCCTTATAACGTTTTTTAAGAGGAATTATTTTTTATCTCATGTGCCTTTCGTGATAGAGTATTGCGGTAAACTGTATTCTATTGAGTAATGACATACAAGGTTTTTTTCACCAACCTTGCAGGTCCTGGCAACGCTTCAGAGGGCGTCGGGGGCGTCGCGACGCCCTAAAACGGTTTTCTGAAAAGAGGAATGAATTTATATCTCGTGTACCTTTCGTGCTAGAGTGTTGCGGTGAATTGTATTCTATTTAGAAATAGCATACAAGTTTTTAGCCTCTACCTTGCAGGTCTTGGCACGCTTCAGAGGGCGTCGGGGGCGTCACGACGCCCTATAACGCTTTTTTAAAGAGGGATTATTTTTTATCGCATGTGCCTTTTGTGATACAGTATTGCGGTGAATTGTATTCTATTAAGTAATAGCATACAAGTTTTTAGAACCTACCTTGCAGGTCCTGGTAGGCTTCAGAGGGCGTCGGGGGCGTCGCGACGCCCTATAACGTTTTTTAGAGTGATGTTTTTTTATCTCGTGTACTTTCGTGATAGAGTATTGCGGTAAACTGTATTCAATTAAGTAATATCATTCAAGTTTTTTGCATCTACTACTTGCAGGTCCTGGTACGCTTCAGAGGCGTCGGGGGCGTCGCGTCGCCCTATAACGTTTTTTAGAGTGATTTTTAAGAGTCCTTGCAGCAAACTAAGACCAGCAAGGAAGGTGATAAAAACACTTAAACTATTACTTAATAGAATACAGATTACCGCAATACTCTATCACGAAAGGTACACGAGATAAAAAATCAAGCATCTTTATCAACGTTTTAGGGCGTCGTGACGCCCCCGACGCCCTCTGAAGCGTGCCAAGACCTGCAAGGAAGGTTCTAAAGACTTGTTTGCTCTTACTTAATTGAATACAATTCACCGCAACATTCTTGCACGAAAGGTAAACGAGATAAAAATTCATTACTCTTTTCAGAAAACCGTTTTAGGGCGTCGCGACGCCCCCGACGCCCTTTAAAGCATACCAGGACCTGCAAGGTAGGTTCTAAAAACTTGTATGCTATTACTTAATAGAATATAGTTTACCGAAATACTCTATCATGAGAGGCACACGAGATAAAAAATTATCTTTATTATAAAAAACCATTATAGGGCGTCGCGACGCCCCGACGCCCTCTGAAGCGTGCCAAGACCTGCAAGGTAGGTTCTAAAAACTTGTATGCTATTACTTAATAGAATATAGTCAACCGCAATACTCTATCACGAAAGGTACACGAGATAAAAAAACATCACTCTAAAAAACGTGATCTGGCGTCGCGACGTCCCCGACGCCCTCTGAATCGTACCAGGACCTGCAAGGTAGGTTCAAAAGACTTAAATGATATTACTTAAATGAATACAGTTTACCGCAATACTCTATCACGAAAGGCACACGTGATAAAAAATCAAGCATCTTTATCAACGTTAAAGGGCGTCGCGACGCCCCCGACGCCCTCTGAAGCCTACCAGGACCTGCAAGGTAGGTTCTAAAAACTTGTATGCTATTACTTAATAGAATACAATTCACCGCAATACTGTATCACAAAAGGCACATGCGATAAAAAATAATCCCTCTTTAAAAAAGCGTTATAGGGCGTCGTGACGCCCCCGACGCCCTCTGAAGCGTGCCAAGACCTGCAAGGTAGGTGCTAAAAACTTGTATGCTATTTCTTAATAGAATACACTTCCCCACCAACACTCTAGCACGAAAGGTACACGAGATAAAAATTCATTCCTCTTTTCAGAAAACCGTTTTAGGGCGTCGCGACGCCCCCGACGCCCTCTGAAGCGTGCCAGGACCTGCAAGGTTGGTGAAAAAACCTTGTATGTCATTACTTAATAGAATACAGTTTACCGCAATACTCTATCACGAAAGGCACATGAGATAAAAAATAATTCCTCTTAAAAAACGTTATAGGGCGTCGCGACGCTCCCGACGCCCTTTCAAGCATACCAGGACCTGCAAAATAGGTGCAAAAAATTTGTTTGCTCTTACTTAACAAAATATAGTTTACCGCAACACTCTATCACAAAAGGCACACGAGATAAAAAATCATCCCTCTTAAAAAACGTATAAGGGCGTCGCGACGCCCCCGACGCCCTCTGCAGCATAGCATGGCCTGCAAGGAAAGTGCAAAAAACTTGTATCCTACTACCTAATAGAATACAACTTACCGCAAAACTCTTCTACGAAAGATGCACGGGAAATAAAATCATACCTCTTGCTCCTCTACTATACATCTTATGCTAGCAGAATGTACCAAATATGATGCCTTGCGCACGCTTTTTGATCTCTCCCAATCATATGTAGAACTCCTATCATATGATAACGGCGACAAACTTTCTACATTTCTCATCCATAGTAATCTATTTAACACAATTTAACTCTCATCATACACATATTTTCTTTCTTTTCTTTATTTTTATTCACATACTTAACTTTATTTTGCTATTACTTTCATCATCATCAATTTATTTTTTGTCATTAATACACTTAGAAAACAATCTAATCATCATACATACCTGCATTAAATCTTCTCATTTACTTTCATTCACATGCGGCGCAATATGACCTAACCGTTTAAAGCGCCCTAGTTTCTCACGTCGACGTCGAAGGGGTTGTTTTGAAGGGTTGTTTTGTAGTGGTGGTATTCAACGAAAGATGATATTGTTCTGTAGACGATACAAAGACTTTTTTGTCTTCTTCTTCAGGACTTGAATTAATATTATTTGAAGTTTATGAATTTACTCTTGTTATGTGTTCTTGTTTTTTTCTATCTTTACTATTAAGGTTTTTTGATTGGTTAACCTAAATAAGCTTCCTATAAATTCACTGTCAGATTGTCATTTGTTGTACAACTTTCCTATTTCGTAGTCTTGCACCCCAGACATGTTCCTCTTGAACCGGCACTATCTATTGGACTGGATCTATGATAACTATTCCAATAGGGTTGACTTCTTTAAACTGTATTGTTTATAATTTAGCGACAGACGTTAGAACAGGATACCATGCATGGCTGAGGACAAAACAGTGATCCATGTTGAAGTTGTTGGGATGTTTTTAATTTCTTTTGCCTCCCTAACTACTCGTGGTACTGCTGAATCTACCTCAAACAAGACAGACGATTAATCAAATTGAATTTTTTGATCCAATTCTACAGCGTGATAAGCTACTGCAAACAGGCGTTGATGTCTTTGAAAATCGTTTACTCCTCTATCATCTCGAATTTGCCTTAGCTGCTAAACCCAGTCGTATGTGTCGTTCATGCTCCTTTAATCTGGTTGATATTTTTCTCCCGGTCTTTCCAATGTTAACATCTCCACATTCAAATGGTGTCTTGTAAATTCCGCGACTGTCAAATGTATAAAAATCCTTAACGGGTCGAATGAAAGAGCTTATTTTCCTATCTGTACAAAAACTAGTCGTGATGTTCTTCTTACTCAGTAATCTACTTATTCTGTCCGTGGTCTTGTGAACAAACGGCAGCACTGCTATATCCACTGGTTTCACCGAATCTTCTTTTTCTTCCCTTAAATTGGATGTCCTTGAAAATGCTTGTTCAATGGTTTTAGGAATAAATCCATTCTGGAGGAATGCATTTTCCAAAACCTTTAGTTCCCCGTGAATGTGGTTTTCATCTGTTAAACGTTTCGACCTGATGGTGAGTGAATTTAAAACTGCCATGTTCTGTTTCGGGTGGTGGTGAGAATCGTCATGTAAGTAACGGTCCGTGTGTGTGGCTTTCTGTACACCGTGTGTGCTACCTTACCGTCCTCGCCTCTCTTAACCAGCACGTCTAAGAAACCTAGCTGATTGGCTGCTCTATTTCCATAGTAAACGCAATGCTTTGTTCTTGTGAATTCATTTCTTCTAGAAATAGATCAATGGATTCTCTCCCGTGTTGCCAAATGCCATCTATGTAACGTAGCCAACACTTTGGTTTGACAGGTACTCGTTTTAGCAATCATCCATGAAAATATTTGCTCTCCACCTACCCGTGGCTGGTTTTGACCAGCATGGGTCCCTTCTCCCAATTTTCTCTATTCTAGAGTGTTGAATGATGACCTAACGGTTGACGCATACTTAATCCAAAAAAAAGTATTGAAGAAAGTGGGGAACCCATTACTAAACCTTCTGTCTGTTGGGAACAGTCCCTACTTAAACGGAAATAGTTACACTCTGTACACTGCTACAAAACAACCCGATAAATAAATATGTCATGAACAGGTAGCGAGACATTTAAAATTTTTGAAATAAATCTTTTTAAGCAATTACTATCATTTTTATTATTTTATTTTTTTTTAAAAATTTATAAACAATATATCATAAAAACACTGCAAAACTCACTTCATTAACTTTGAATATCACAGACGGCGCAATATGACCTATTCGTTTAAAAGCGCCCTAGTTTCTCACGTGGGGAATGGTCCCTTTCCTGACATGGTTTTCAGGGTAATGTTATTTGCCGTGTCATTTTTGATGCTGTGCTAGAACAAGACGTGAGAACCCCCCTTCCTCCCTTCCCTGGCGGGTTTCTGACCGCATTACCCCCTCCCCCCCCCCCCCTTAGGCTAGAGTGGTGCATTATGACCTAACGGTTGACGCGTCCTTAACCCAAAATAAACAAAAAAATGGAACAAGATTCAAGAAATGTGAGATGGCATTTATCGTTCGATCATATCTTGCTTGCATTTTCACTCAAATGTTAAAGCTAAACTTTAAAAAATATTTTGACATTTAAGTTGTGGTGACAAATATTGACACTATTGTGCAGTGCGTAGTGTTCAGCAATACTCTTCATACGCCCCGAGACCGGCACCTCCCCATGATGGGGGAGGTCCCGGGAAGAAATTTAAAAACATTTACATGGAATGTAGTTAAACAAAAATTAATAATTCCTTAGTCCAGGACTCCCCTTTCACCTTCTTTGTATGATATGTTTACCCATAAAGACATAGCTCGTACAGGTCCCACTTCTGCGTTGATTTGGTGCGGCCCTCAGAGGTGGTTTCGTATAGCACCCGTTCTCGGGTGTAGCTCGCTGAACAAAACATTCTTGAGTACCAGTCTGTGTCCCGTGGCGGGTTTTGACCACACAAACCCCCCGCCCCATTCCCCTACAAAATTGATAGAGTGGAGTATTATGACCGAACCCGGTTGACGCGCTCTAAATCTGGCTCTGGGCCAATTTTTCCCCCCGGACCCGGGAGGGGGGGACTGGTGAAACAACTATTAGAAAAGTTTTGGGTTTTGTCACGTAAAGAAAAAAAATCAAAAATTTTAAAGAAGTGATCCGCCATTTTTGTTTTTTAAAATACCCCCAGTTTTCCCCAAATTGTTTAAAATGCTCAAGTGGAAAAACCCCACATATTTAGCATGCTGAATATGCTCACAAAACCCTGTTTCGGAAGCCAGGCATGCATATTCAACGCTTTCAGAGTGGGTAAAGCACGAAATAGCATATTGAAAAAACCCCTAATAAAAAACATTTGAATTTTTTCTTATGGATGTTTAATGAAACCGGGGGGGCATACTGTGCTCGGTAATGGGCTCCCAAAGCAGTTTTCTTTAAAAACTAAAGTATTGATAGGAATTTTCAATCAATGATTGCAGATAATCAATTATGATATTGGTGTTGCCAAACGGGGCCTGTGATTCAATGACACTTTGCTTCACAAATTCGATGATATAAAAATCGCGCGATGGTACAATCTTTGTCACCTTTTGAACTTTGCATTTTCCTCTTTTAGAATGAATTGAATTTAAAAACAGATCTTAATTACGACTGCAGCTAGACCGTGGCGAAGAGTTTTAAATTTTTTTGATTGGTAACCTTGTTTTCGTGGGGGGTGGGGGGGTTTCCCCGTGACGCTGCCAACGGAGGGAACGGAAACGGTAGGCTTCAAAATGATCCAGCTAGGGGCTTAATTTATGGGGGTTTCAGTAGGAGAATATAATTACTTTCCGAAACTAAGGCAAACCCCGTCAGTCGTTGCGGGGGCCTCTACCTATACCCCTGATGACCTCCCCGAGACACGAAATGACACAAGACTATACCCCAAAAATATGACCCCCATGTGGAAAACCCCCCCCCTTCCAACCCCCAAACCCGTGGCGCTTTGGCCAGCATTAGCCCTTTTCCCCATATTCCTTAGGCTGAGGGTGATTTATGACCAAAAAGGTTGCGGTCCTTAATCCAAATAAACCAAAAAAAATTTAAAAAACAAGAAAGAATCACCCACAAAATAATTTCATAAACTTTCTTACATAGGGGCCCCCAATAAAAAGTAACCCGGGTTTAAACGCCCTGTTTCTCATTATATCATAGTTTTTTTTTTGAACCCGATTTTAAAATTTCATGTAAGTTTCACAAGTTAACGTTCAAGAGGATTTATAAATTACCCTTGGGAAACGATGCACTTAAACTAATGAGGCTAATGTACCTGGAAAGTGATGCACGTCAATATGTATCAGCCCAAAGAGGGAGAGGAGGTGGACTCTCCGTTGGTACGACCTAGCTTCACAGTGAGACTTACGTTTGAAAGGGGGATTTCTCTGGATAACACCCGTTGGGGCCCCGGGGTAAATTTTGGCCTAGACGATGACTGTAAATCGAAAAAAGGGGCTTAATGGGAATTTAATTTTTTAAAGAATCAAACGATAAAAGCTACGTTCAAGTGAGCTACTCCCGGGGGAAGACGTTTGATAATCTGCGTGCGGGAAAAAATAAATTAGTTATTTTATTTGTCATAACTTACAGCTTTTTATTTGAGAAAGCAACAAAAAATCACAAAAACAACAAAAAAAAACTGTCAGCTAACAATATCACGATGAGTTATGACCCAGGTTGATGGCCCCATTTTCAACGTCTCGTTATTCTACGTCTAAATCATAAAAGTAAAATATATTCAACAAAAATTTAAAAGCATCATTCACATTTCTTTCATTTCTTTTTTTTCATCACATAAAGATTTTTTTTTTGCTATTACTATCATCATCAAAAATTTTATTTTGTTTATATAGGCCTATACACTTAGAAAACAATCTTATAATCAATCACACCTGCATTAACTCATCTAATCAACTTTCAGTATCACAGGCGAAGCAAGATGACCAAACCGGTTGAAGTGCCCTAGTTTCTCACCTCGGCTTAGGTCCTGATCTTTGATTAGAAGCTCCTGCTTATAGCGGGCTTCGAACCCCATGACCTTCTTCGCGTCATATCCGTCTGGGCAGGGGGTTGAACTCAAATTAGTATTCTTATGCTGATAGTGTAAGACGAGGACAGAGGCAAAGTCCATCTCTCTGGCTCTGGCAGTGGTCGTCGGGTCCCCCCCCCTTGACTCCCGCCTAGACGTAGACGACGATGACTCCACAGGTGATGACCAACACAGAGACCCCGCCCGTCTGGGCCTGGGATAGAATGTGTCTATGATCAGCTCTGCTAGTCGTAGAAGGCGAGAAAAGAGAAAAAGTTCAACTCGCGAATATTAAGTAGTAGGCAAGCCTTTGACTCTAACAAGAGGCGAGCTCGGGCATTGGTCGGCGGGAGCCTCTCTCCCTTCCCTAACGACCTCCCGGCGACGATGACAATGACACAACGAACGATGACAAAGACGATGACGACCGCGACGTGAGAAACCCCCCCCTCCTCCCCTAACCCGTGGCAGGTTCTGACCAGCATTGGCCCCTACTCCCCACCCCCTTAGGCCAGAGTGGTGCATTATGACCTAACGGTTGGAGCGTCCTTAATCCAAATAAACCAAAACCAAAATGTGGTCCGGAAATTTCTTCTTGGCTTTAAGATATATTTTGTCAAAAATAATATAAACTTTTTTCCTAGCAAAAGACTAATTTTTGAAATGATGGTGGAGGTGCCGGTGTAATGGAATATCTTTACCCCCGGCGGGACATTACTACTGTACGAGTTCGCTCGAGGCTCCTACCCTAACCTAACCCCCTAACCTAACCGGTCTCCCCGCAAAGTGCGGGACGTAGTAATGACCGGCTATGAGTAAGAATATACTGTCACACCGGTCCAGGATTTACAAACTTTATTGATGAAGGTGCCAATCAAAAGTAATCTATTCACATCATACACATTTCTTTAATTAACTTATTTTCATTCACATAAATAAATTTTGTATTGCTATTACTATCATCATCATTTTATTTTGTTATATATACACTTAGAAAACAATCTAAAAATCAAACACACTATTAATTCATCTCATCAACTCTCATTATCACAGGCGGCGCAATCTGACCTAACCGGTTGAAGCGCCCTAGTTTGTCACGTCGTGTTCTGTTATCATGTCATCTGTGCATCTTGTTGATCTCGTGTTGACCTTGTTCATCTCATGGATCACGTGACACGTGTGATGTACCTCTAACCGTGCATCATTATGTTGTTTCCCAAACTCGTGCCTCGTATTCTAACACTGGTAGCCGACATCGATGCAACGTCACATTGAATGTACTGTACCAAATAATATGATGCCTTGCGCACAATCATGTGACACGTTGTGATGTACCTCTAACCGTGCATCATTATGTTGTTTCCCAAACTCGTGCCTTCGTATTCTAACACTGGTAGCCGGACATCGATGCAACGTCACATCTGAATGTACCAAATATTATGATGCCTTTCGCACCTATCCAACGTCGTCGACAAACTAAAAAAAAGTATTTAAGTCAAATTGTTATACCATAAGTAATATGTATCTAACATATTCACTTTTACATAAATCAAATTAATTATCGATAACCGTATTTAATTTTTTTTAAAGTAAGAAAACATTAAAACGGATGTCACATGCGGTGTAATAAGACGTAGACCTCTCCGGTTTAGTGCCCAAGTATCTCACGTTGTCTATTTAGATATCACATAAGATCTAATTTTGCCAAAAGTGGTTCAAACTCTATTGGTGTCTACGGTTCCTTTCATTCTGTAACGAGTAACAGTTCACCCAGAAACTTGACGCGAGCTATGGTAATCGTAGTCGGGGACCCCTTACCATTTCCCATGACGACCTCCCCGACGACGATGACAATGACACAACGAACGATGACAATGACTATGACGACCGCGAAATATAAGGAACCCCCTTTACTCCCCTTATACCAATGGCTGGTTCTAACCAGCATGGGTTCTCCTCCCCATATCACATGGGTCAAGGATAGAGAGGTGCAATTTTGACCTATCGGTTGACACGCCCTTAGTGCAAATAAACTAAAAACTTCTTAATTATTTGACTTGACTAATGGTAGACCTTATCTTGAAGGCCAGGATCTGAACTGGATTGTCGGATATTTAGTATCACGATTTATGTATGTTAGCATCTTGGTTTAATTTTGATAAACCTCATCAGGGCCCAGGGTAAAATTAAGCCCTAAGCATGGCTCTGCTAATCGTGAAAGGCGAGAAAAGATATTAAGTCTTTCTCGCAAACAACAGTTAGTACGTAAAGAAGTATATTAATCTCCGAAACTAGAGGTGAGCTCTGGAATTCGTCGTCAGGGACCCTTCTCCTTTCCTTTGACGACCTCCCCGACGGCGATGACACAATAAACGATGACGAAGGCGATGACGACCGCGACGTGAGAACTCCCCATTCCTCTTGCAACTTAGACCTCGTTCTCATTACTAGCGTTTAACGCGGGTTGGTGGGTTACGTGGGTTAATTTCCCCGTGTGAACGATCGCAGGCTGCTACGAAGGTTGCATTTTCAACCCGCGTCCGAACTCCGAGTTACTCGCGTTACTTTGCTACGCTAGTCAGTGTGAACAGCGCTTTTGGTCGCCAACCCTGGTAAGTCAACATAACCTCAAAACTTTGTCGTAAATTTGATGTTGTCCGACGCTAGGCCTACGTCTGTTTGCAGTTTGTTTTAAGTAAGTTAATAATAGCTGCATTTTCCGACGAGGAAACGTCACTCCTTATTAAAATACTTGGCCAGCCTGAAATACAAAATAAATTTAAAAGCCTGCCTTCTACAGCGCTCCATGTGTAAAGGTTGCGAACTACTAAACTTACGACGGTATTATAAGTTCAATTAAAACGCAGGTTGGCAACTCAATCAATCAATCAGAAAAATGTTTATTCACAAGAAAATGCTTATTACATTGGTTACATGGCTTATTTATAACACAAGTTAATCAGTACAATAAAAGCTCATAGTTGAGGTCAAAATAATAACAATAATGAATGATGAAACAAAATAATCTATGAGTGAAATGACAATAGTAATGAAATAAAATTCTATAAATGCATTATCATTTGAGAAGCCCACATAAGCATAATGCTCGTGTGTGGGCAATTACAGATTCAACCCGTTCAACCCGAGTTGCTTTAACTCCAGTAATGAGAACGAGGTCTTACCCGTGGCTGATTCTGACCAGCATGGGTCCCTTCGCCTTAAATCCCTAGAATAGAGTGGGGCATTATGACGTCACGGTTGACATACCCTTAATCTAAATAAACCAATAATAGTCTGTAAATGTGAGAACAAATTTCTGCAGTGTCCAGTCTCACGACTGGTTTGTGGCTGGGTCTAGCCAGCATAGTTTTAAATATACATTCATTAAAAACATTCGTATTTAGAGTCTTCCCACTTAGTAACCTAACTCATTTTCAGTCGGGGACACGGAACATAAATCCGACCAAGCCAACCCTGTAGGCGCCGACACCATCAACGAGTGAACAATGCCCAACCCGCGGACAGCGCCAGAATCAACAAGGCTGATTCGGACCAACCTTAGAGTTTATTATGTGCCTCGTTGCTAGGACGGCCCCAAAGTCACCGTTTACAAATTACACAGCCAAGAACTGATGGCTATAGCGGGCATTGGACCTGGACCTCCTTCTCACAGTTCGTCTCCGTCTGGGCAGGGGGTTGAACTCAACATTAGTATTCTTATGCTGATAGTCGACGAGACAATAGGCAACGTCCATCTCTCTGGCTCTGGCAGTGGTCGTCGTGTCCCCCCCTTGACTACCGCCTAGACGTAGACGACGATGACAACACATATGACGACAAGAACACAGATCCCCGTTGCTAATACAGTGCACCCTTTTTTTGTTGATGTATGACTCTTATTACACGGTCACCACTACCCTATAAGTTACTTACTCCTCATTCCCGACTTTAGACGAGAGACGATTCAGGTCACAAGTATAAACGTGGTTGTCCCCTGGAGAACTACGACCCCATAATAACATCTACTCCGGCATTAACAACCATGCTTAAGGGGTGATAATCCCTAAACTTGACAATATGTGGCAGAATGTAGGCCATACCTGATATTGCGCATGCGTAATTTGATCTCTCCCAATCACATGAAGAACTTCCATCACATGAGGACACGTCGACAAACTATCTAATTATCTCATATGCATTTCATGTAAAAAAAATCATTCTTCAATCAATGAACTTATTTTCCTAATAATACTTTAAACTTTTTAATTAATTTTTAAACTTGAAACAAACAACAATCTTAATTTAAATTTATTTTAACTCTCAACATTGTACGCTGCGCATTATGACCTACACGGTTGAAGCGCCCTGCAGTTTCTCACGTCGTCATATAACCTCACCGTGATCATGAGGACAACGTCGACAAACTATCTAAATATCTCGTACGCATTTTGTAAAAACCCTTTGAATATAATAACTCACAGTCGATGAATCAAACGTGAACAATTTTAAAATAGCAAGTCAGTTTATTTGCTTTTTCAAGCCAGACATCTTGGGAGTTACCCCGACAACCAAAACACATCAAAACATAACAACAATCAAGGTTTCTCAAACAAAGCAGGTATCACCTACCAAAAGTACAAGGTCTATCAAATGTGAATAACATTGGAATCACCTCCTTGCAACATACTCCCACCTGTGTGTCCTTGACGCAAACAACAATACAAGTAAGTTTAGAACTTAAGTTTCCAAGAGATATAATCTTGGAATTGGATGAACCAGTTCAATGGTCGCTGTCTTTAAACGAGCCACTCTGCAACGCTCATCTTGACCCTTGAATACTTTCAATACTCGTGCTATAGACCAATCAATACGAATTAGTATCTCCCACCAGACACCCCACCACGCTGCTCTAGAAGGGTTAAAAGACACATCTCGATAAAATGCTTGAAATTGTCTTCCTCTCTCGATGAATCCAGAAGTGTTCTCGAAGCAACGATAGGACACTATTAACTCCTGCGTGTGACATCTCGAGATGAACCTTCAACACCAATAACTTCACAAAATGATGAGATGTGTGTAACAAAACAGGGTATTTAAAATCTTCATGAACATCCCTCAGGATAATTCTAGTTTTTACTCTCGGAATCTGATCTCGATCACGAACAACGTTTATCGTCTTAATCTTCTCTATGTCGTCTAGCTGAAAACTCCCAGCCTGTACGACATATACAATGTTCTCTTCAGCTTCTACATATTCGTTGACAGCGACAGTAATACTGCCTTCCAATTATTTATCTCGTGGATTGCGAGAATTGTCAGCAAATCGTCGCATACAAGTCACTGTCCTCACAATAGAATTGTATTTTGAAAATCTTTCGAAGATTCTATCAGATAATGGTTCAGACACAGCAGCCATGCTAACAATTACTAGGCCGTTAGGTGGCTCTTAAACCCCCTCCCCCCCCCTTGAACTAATGCTTCCATATGTTTTCTTAAAGGAAAAAAATCGATCTTTCCATTTCTGCCTGTTTGCCAATTGGCAGCTGGGGCGTTTAGACGGTAGGGGTGTCCAAAGTCACATATGCAAATATATGTTAAAATATTTTTTCTAATGCAAATTAATCTTCATTTTATAATTTGATTGCAAGACTTAACATCATACATGATGTCAAAACATAATACACCTACTGATTTGCTATATGTATACACAGGGTTGTCTAAAAAGTCACAAAATAGTATGAAACTTGTGGCGGCCATTCTTTCATCTGTACGTATATAACCCCCTCGAACTTATAACAGTGTGTGTTTTCTCACAGCTGAAACTATGTTCTTCTCATGCATGCATGTTTGTCAGTTAACATCTGGGGCGTTTAGACGATAGGGGTGTCCAATGTCTCATATGCAAACATATGTTCATATATTTTTCCTAGGTAAAGTTTATCTGCATTTCATTATTTGTTTTGCACAACCTAACATTGTGCACGATGTACAACCCTAAAACAACAATTACGGATTTGTTTATGGTATATACAGGGTTGTCCAAAAAGATATATGATGTTATGCAACATATAGCAGCCTTCTTACATCTATATGTAAATTATCCCCTCGAACTAAAAAAAAGGGCTATGCTCTTATAGCTGAAACAATAAGCTTTTTCCACGAATGCATATTTGTCATTTGGTAACTGGGACGTCTTTATTTTAGGAGTATCGTGTAGGAAGTTACAATTATACTAAATGATTGAATATTTCGTGTGTTGCAAGTTGATCAACAATAATTATTCATACTTATTTAAATGTTTGAACTCCAAACCGCATGCACGCCGTTGCACGGTGAAAATGTTTTTCTATAATTTCATTGTGCATTTTACTATTTGCTGTTATTATTCACAAGGTTGTACAAAATCTCCAGTAAGAATATGCAGCTTGTGGCTTTCTTTCCAGATGTACATTTGAGTATACTTTTAAAGCTAATAGGGACGCATAAATTGTTTAGAATTATATACATTTATTTCACATTCAACCCTGTTTATAGTATGCACAGGAAACACTAGTCAAAATAGATGGGATGCAGAAAGTCTGTAGGCCTACTATACGTCAGAAAGAACCATATTCGGAGAGTTTGCAATGGTTTATATGAAAAGTAAGTAGCTCGTTCTTATCCTCTTGATCACGTACACCCTCGAACAGAAGTAAATCAAGGGATGGGTGAAGTCGATACATCTAGACACCTTGATTTACTTATGGTCGCTGATATGCATCATTGTCATTAGGAAATGCCAATACAATTCTCGTAATAACGAACAAGATTGAACATCTTGATTAATCACCGAGAAGAAGTCCCCTCATTGCCATAATTTAGATATACAAAACGCACCAGCGGTGTCAAATTGTAGATACGAATACAGTTCTACCTAGTCATTTTTGTTCCAGATAATGCACACAGCTAGGCTATGACTGCTGTATATGCTGCCTATAAGCCCTATTGTGCATTGTGTATAGCTGATTAGTATCACAACTCGGCTAATGGAAAAACTTTCTCTATACTTAAAATTATTTCTTTCAAATTTGTAAAACAAAATACAAACAGTAAAAATTAAGATAATACCATCTAGCTATAGGTTTACGTGCAGCTCTAATCAGTATTTATGGCTTCACCTTCATCACAAACTCCTTGGTTTATCTGTGGTCATCACAAGTATAGCTGTGAAGGGTGATACTAATATCCTGCAAAGTCTGTAGGGTGTATTATGTTTTGATGTATGTTGATGAGATGAGAAAGAGATTAGCTGTTTTAAACTAAAGATTAGTTGAATATCACGAACATTGGGTGTATAATTATTATTACTATACAGTGAGTCCGTAATAACTGTACATATCTGTATGTATCTGTATGTACATGTGTAATTCAATATAGTCGGTATAAGCACTTCTGAAGGACCATTATTATGATTATTAGTGTCAGAAGTACATACACATTGATTCCATACATAACGATTCAATACATTTCATTATTGTATACTTTTGGCTGTGTGTTTTTCTCACATATGAGAACACAAATTTTTGTAGCTACAGGTTCGGGGCCGGGAATCAATGAGGGAATAATATATAGTGCTTGTAGGCCCTATTTCGAAAGATATTTGAAATTTTACAAGAGCGAAGAGAACTACGGCAATATTAAAAACAGCATTAAGCGACTTTGAATACCCCTGCAGGTCAAACGCCCCAGCTGCCAAATGGCAAATAGGTGGATTATTAATCGTAATTTTTTTTCTGAACAAAACTGCTATGGTGAAAATTAATTCGGGGGTCCCGGAGGGTCGCTCTTCGCTTCCTTTGCACCTGACGGTATATTATGATCGAGTTTGACCTAATTCAAACAATTCTTTACAAGAACACAACATACTGTTTGGACAACCCTGTATTAAAACAACACATCATTATATTGTTTATAGGTTAGAATATAAATTCGGTGATGACTGGGCCAACTAATACATTGATTTTGACCTATTTTTATTGTTATTTCTCTCGAATTGCTGTAATTTGAATTCAAAATTTTGGACAACCCTGATAAAAATTGTAATTCTTTGCTAGGCCCACATACAATACGTATTCTTAGGCAGGTTTACTGATTTTAGTAACATGAACACTTTTTAGCACTTTAAAAAAATGTTGTATATTAGCAATAATATAAAACCCAGCATTTTGGACAGCCCTTGAATTGTTTTTGCATAATTTATTTTTTAAATTCAGTGGTTCTTTCATTTTATGTATAAAATAAAGCTTAAATGCGGATTATATGTCCAATCTTTAATGTAAAAGTGTATAAAACGTAACATCTATTATTATTAATTTTGGGCACCCCTTTACAAAAAGTGAAATCTGCTTTTGTTTTAAAAAATCAAAAATAATGTGTTTAATGATAATTTAAAAAGAATTTTGGAATTTTACCAAAAACTTTGACCGATATAACAGGTCAAAGTTTTGCAACTTTCGACTTTGGACACCCCTCTGGGAGGTCAAACGCCCCAGCTGCCAAGTAGCAAACAGGTGGATTATTATTCGTGATTTTTTTCTGAACAAAACTGCTATAGTGAAAATTAGTTCGAGGTGGGGGGGGGGGTCGCTTCCTGAGCACCTAATGGTCTATAAATAAACTCCATGCGTGTGAACAGCGCGGCCTCCACTCTAGGCATCCTGTTATTCCCCATATGTCATTAGATATGTCACTTTCAGGACGTTTTGACGTAGTATAAATCTTAGTATAAATTATCGGATTAATTTGTTGTTAAAGGATGCAAAAGGACATGTAAAAGGTCACACGAGAGGTATCAAAACACAAATTGCTACTCTCATTCATATATGTGGTACAACGAGTGGTCACATGATACACATTAGGAAATTGTATGTAATTACCTAGTTATGAAGGTCGACGGTCCTTTAATCGGATAAGATTTAAATCAAGTAAGATTGTGATTTTAAAACAAGAAGCAACTTTTTAATGAACTATGACCATGTGGTTGGCTTTCTAAGTTTCGTGTCTTAACTTGGATGCACTACTATTTTAAGCCCCGCCCCCCTACTTTCACTTTTGACCACTCAAACACAGTCAGCTTGAACTCATCTGCTTTTGTCAATTTGTATAAGAATAATATATCTAATTTTTTGTACCAGAATTCTAACTCCTGTCATAAAACCAGTTCAATTGATAGCCTTTTATTATAACCCACTCGGCTATATTGTACGAACCATTACATTTTCGTGAAGAAATCAGAAAAGAAAAAAACAGGCACGGATACTGGAGTACCCAACTACTACGTCACCACATTGTTCAGTACAGAACCCTCGTCTGGACCCGGGGAAGGTGGCCCAGGGTAATTGTGTGTTATAAAACTATGCTTGGCGTGCGCAATTTCTACGTTCCCAATGTCTTAAAGAACTTGATAACGGCTTCAAACTTTCTCCATTTTTCAGTTTTTTTATTTACCAGAATTTTTTTATCAAATAAATAACTTTTCTTTTGCTATCACTATAATAACAATAATTTTATTTTATGTTATTAACTTAGAAAACAATATAAACATCAAACACACACCATTTCAATTTATTCTTTTTCAATATCCCAGGCGGCGCAATATGACCTTACCGGTTAAAGTACCCTAGTCTCTCACGTCTTATTTTACTAACACAACCTCTCTTGATCGTAGAAGGCGAGACAAGAGGCAGAGTCCATCTCGCAAACATCAGCTAGCAGCTCTCTTATGGGAGACTCACGCGATGCGAACAAGCTTCGACCCCGGAGACAACCCTATTGTTACTTAGAAAATCATTAATTTTTAGCCCTCTTAACTGTAGTCATATTTATGCGAATGAAAACCCCGTTAACTTGGCTATATCCGAGATTTATTTGTATTTCACAGCTACCAGAGCATAGTGCCAGTGTGATATCACCCTTGACCAAGAAGCTGAGCGGAAATATACGAGAGTTAGACTTGTGTAAGATCATCACTGTTCACACACACACACACATCACATCATCACTTTCTCATAGATAGATAGATAGATATTTTTATTCACTTAGACTAGTACAGTGTACAAGTATAACTCTTTGCAGAGAAAGTGAATAGTCTATAATTAATAATTAATAATAAAAGTGATAGTAATTATAATGATATACACAGTGTTAGAAGAAGAATAGTTGGATATAAAGCAATTGATAATTGATATGGATATTGATATTGATATGTATGATGATTGATAATATTGATATATATATATATATATATATATATATATATATAGCTGATGCCGATCATGCTGAAGAAGAGTTTCGTATACTTGGAGATGGACTCAAGCAGAATGGTTTTTTCAAACAGAATCATTCAAAAGGCCCTAAGACGACAAACTAACTCTGAAAAAGATGTAGATACAGAAAAAGAAGAACCATTTGCAACTGCATATTTGCCATATGTCAAAGGAGTAACAGACCGCATAGGAAAAATTCTTGCTAAACAAAACATCAAAACAGTCTTTAACACTGACAGAAAGATAGGAGAGTTGTTAAGAAGCAGTAAGGACCACATTCACCTAGAAGGTAGTGGCGTGTATGAAATTCCATGTGGGAATTGTGACAAATGCTATGTGGGTCAAACAGGAAGAAACATGTTTCAACGAAAACAGGAACACAGGCTAGCTGTTGAGCACATGGATAAAACATCAGTCCTTGCTCAACATTCTAAAGAAGTGGTCATGTTATCGACTTTGCTGGCATGAAACCCATTGCCACCGTTGAGGAGTTTCTTCCTAGAATGTTACGGGAAGCCATTGAGATTAATAAACGATCTCACAGTCTAAATAAACAGCAAGATAGCCAACGTTTATCTGTAACGTGGAAACCTGCAATTTCAGGGATACATGTACAGCCACATAGGCTGGCTGTGAAACCAATGGACCAACAACCAACGCCCCAGTTAGTTCCTGCAGATGATATGTTGCAAGTAAATACATCGACAGTCAGAGTGACAAGATCCATGACGAAAAGCAATATAAATGACATGTAGTGACTTTCTTCTTTCTTTGCAACTTCAAGCTTTGCAGTGATTCTTTGAGTTGTTTTAATTTGCCATATGTGCAGTGATTTCTATTGTTTATATTTTGTTGTATTTTGTTTTCCCAGTTTTGTTCTGAATTTATCAATGTAATGTAGTTTTCGTTTTTTATATATTAATTTGTATTGGCCCTGAAGAAGATGAGTGAAATTTCATCGAAACGTTGGCCTAATGTGAATAAACGTGGCATTATAACCGAAAAACCTAGTTCATTAATATATATATATATATATATATATGTTAAGTTATACTTTACGGAAATAATCACGCTTTATTGGATGTTTAAAACAAATATTTAATTAAAACTTCAACGTTTCAGAAGACTAGGCTTCCATTTTCAAGAAGAGTTTGGTATAAAACAATAAAACAAAACAACAGCAACACAATAAAAATATAAACAAACTTAACCGCCTTACAAAGGCAAACCAAATAGTAAGTACAAAAGCAAATCAGGTGCAGTGAAAACTTTTTAACCACATCACTGTGCTAAGCGCTTTGCTTGACTTCTAGTCACCCTTCTCACAGGCTGATTCTGTTCTTCAACTGATGTTGTAGAATTGCTGGAAATTGTAGGACTTAAATGTTGACTTCTTGTCAACATTCTTGTAGGAGGATTCTGGTCAACTGTTGGTACGACTCTTGGACCATGTGTATCCAGCGCAGAGTCTGGATTATCTGTTTTATGGTTTTTCAGGCACCAATCTATTTGCCAAAACAGGCTTCCAAGACTGGGCCAGACGTTTGCCATCATCTCGCTTGTTCAAGTTATGAGGGCGTTTTTCAATTTCTACTGCCTCTCTGACGATACGGCTAGTCAGATGGCTGATCATGGCAAGAGACCTCATTCCTTCAAAGTCTATCGAATGACCCTTTTTCTTGACATGTTGCGCCAAAGCAGAAGTGGTTTCCAGCTTGTTGACTGCAAGCATGTGTTCTTGTAGGCGCATTGACATGTTTCGCCCTGTCTGGCCAATATAAGTCTGGGAACAGTCTGCACATGGGATCTCGTAGACGCCCAACCCTCCAAAGGTATCTTATCTTTAGGACCACCAATCATTTTTACCCAGGGTCCTGTCTGTTGAAAAAACCGTCTTGATGTTTTCTTGAGCTAGTATATGGCCGATTCGGTCTGTTGTCCTCTCACATATGGCAAATATGCAGTAACTCTTGGTTGAACCGTGATGATATATATATATATATATATATATATATATATATATATATATATATATGATGATTCATTAATTGATTAATAATGATAAACACAGTGTTTATGTTAAGTAGAGTAGATGCAAAACAATAGCATGCGCTACTATAGATTAAGAACTCATATATAATAAAGAAAGTTGGATATAAAGCAATTTTTTGATGTGATATTGTGATAATAATTGCTGATGGCACAAAAAACAGCAATGATGTACAGGAGAATGTGTCTAGTATATATATGATGATTGATTGATTGATTTGTGTTTATGGTAAAGTAGAGTAGATGCAAAATATGCCCTACTAGATTAAGAATTCATATAGAATAAAGAAAAATTGGATATAAAGCAATAATTGATATGATATTGTGATAAGAATTGCTAATGGCACAGAAAACAGCAATGATGTACAGTAGAATGTGTCTATAGTATATAATTGATATATATATATATTATATATATGTGTGTGTGATGATTGATTGATTAGTGTTTATGTTAAAGTAAAGTAGATGCAAAATAATAGAATGCCCTACTAGATTAAGAATTCATATAGAATAAAGAAAAGTTGGATATAAAGCAATATTGATGTGATATTGTGATGAGAATTGCTGATGGCACAGAAAACAGCAATTGGAGGATGTACAGCAGAATGTGTCTTATATACCTGCACAATCCAAGGAAGCGTGTAAGCACATATATATTATATATAGAAGTTTGTTACATCATTTCGGCTAAGGGAACATTTGAAAATTTTAAATTACAGTGCTTGTTTGTGGTTATACTCTAGATAATTTGTAAATATTATAATGAAAAAATGAATTAACTGCAAATATTTACATGGAGAGGTAGTCATTGATGGAGTTAAAGCTGTTGCTGTAAGATATGATTTCAACTTATGTTTAAAGGAAGACAGGGTGGGAGAGGTTTTGATGTGGTCAGGGTGCTTATTGTAGAGGGTGGAAGATAGATATTCAGGGCCTTGTGCAAAGAGGCGCAGATTGTGGGAGGGCCTGTGTATGTGAAGGTTGGCTCTAGTGTTATGGGAGTGCACAGAAGCATTTAGATGGAAGAGGTTACGGTTGGTGTGAACGAATAATGCGGCTGATTGGATAAGGGTACATGCTAGAGTAAGAATACCAAGTTCCTTGAAAAGTTCTCTACATGAGTGTCTTCTGGAGACACCAGCTATGATACGAACCGCTCTCTTTTGGAGAATGAATATTCTGTTCGCATGGGGGGAAGCTCCCCAAAATAGCAGGCCATATGATAAGTGAGAGTGAATGTGTGCAAAGTAAACTAGCGATAGGATGTGGGGGTGAACTATTTGTTTGAGCTTTCTGATTGAGTAGCAGCCAGATAATATTTTGCTGGCAACGTGGTTTACATGGATGGACCAGTCTAGATTATCAGTTAGTGCAAGGCCTAGGACTTTGACTGTGTGAGCGCGGGGGATAGTATCAGAGTCAAGACGAACAAGGGGAATGGCAGTAGGGATCTTATAGGGGTGTGAAAGTATAGATAAACAGTTTTAGAGCGTGAGATGGTGAGTTGTTTGCCGAGGCAGTATGATGACATTAACGTAACTTGATTGTTTATTAAGGGGGAAGGTCCTGAATGGGTTGGAGTTTGGGTAGTGTCAGCAGTTGGCTGGAGTCATCAGCATATTGGGTGAGAGTGCCCTCTTTTAAGTAGGCGGACTGGTCGTTGACATAAAGGATATAGGCTAATGGTCCCAAAATTGATCCCTGGGGAACCCCGCAGACTATTGGCAGAGGTTTAGAGCGGGTTGTGGTGACGGATTGACTATTAGATGTTTGGAGTTCCACTACTTGGGTACGGGCCAGACAAAAAAGAGGAAATCCAATCAAGAGCTACCCCACGGATACCGTAAGTATGTAGTTTGTCGAGAAGAATTTTGTGATCAATGGTGTCGAAAGCCTTGGTCATGTCGTAGAACAATCCTACAGCTAGGTCGCCTTTGTCGAGAGCAGAATAGAGGGGGGACAGAAACTGTAGATTGCACTGGTGGTGGATTTGTTTTTCAAGAACCGTGTTGACTAGGGGAGATAATGCTGTGGTGATTTAGAAATGATATTAGACGATCGTGCATGATTTATTCAAATATTTTGGAAAAAGATGAAAGGAGGGAGATGGGACGATAGTTTGTCATTTCAGATGTTTTACCTTTGTGTTTATAAATAGGTATAATTTTTACTGCCTTTAGCTTGGAGGGGAAAATGCCTTCAGAGAAGGATCGGTTAATAATGTAGGCTAGTGGGCCAGAGAGAAAGTCCGTACACTTGAATAGACGTCTGGGCCCGGGGTAGAAATGGCCCAGAGCATGGCTCTGCTTATCGTAAAAGGCGATTCAAGAGATAATGACCACCTCGCAAACATCAGCTTGTAAGAGGGGAGTATTTATACTTGAAACTAAATAAATAAAATTGTATTCAGAGTCTACCCACTCAGTTATATAACTGATTTTCAGTGGGGGACTGTTTATCAAAGCGACCAAGCCAACCCTGTAGGCCCCGACGCATTCGACGAGTGAGCGATAACCAACCAAAGATCGATAATTTTAATAGGAAATATAGCAATCAGTGGTATGGACAGTGCGAACACCCGCGGATCAACGCCAGAATCAACAAGGCCGATTCAGAACAACTCTGAATTTATTATGTGCTTCGTTGCTAGAACGGCTCCAAAGTCACCGTTTACACACTCCTAAGACAAGAACTGATGGTCTTAAGTCCAAATCAGAAGTTAAAAAACTTCTGACTATGGCGGGAATCGAACCCTGGACATTCTGCATTGGAAGCAGATACGCTAACCACAAGACCAACGAGCCACACAACAAGACCAACGAGCCACACAAACTAGAGGCGAGCTCTTGCAGTCGACGTCAGAGATCCCTTCCGCTTCTCTTGACGACCTCTCCGACGATGACAATGACAACTCGAACGATGACAAAGACGATGGGCGACTGCGACGTTAAATCCCCCTCCCCATTCTTTCCCTTTCCTGTGGCTAGTTTTGACCAGCATGGGCTCTTCCTCCCCATTTTATTTTTTTTCTAATTCTTAATTCAAAATTATATTCACAACGAACATATTTGTGTTATTAATAATTTCTATTCAAATAATAACATTTTTTCTTTTGACTACGAAGAAGACCGCTACGAAAGAACGTCCCCATTCCTCCCATTGCCCATGGCTGGTTCTGCCCAGCATGGGCCCCCCTCTCCCCACACCCCCTAGGCTACGGTGGTGCATTATGATCGAACATAAGCGTCTTAACCCAAATAAACAAAACCCCTTTTATAAGCTTAGAAAAAAATAAAACCATCAAACACACCACAAACTCATGTCCCAAATTTTCAAACACAGTTAGAGGGGAGCATGGAATTCCGTGGCCGAAAGGTGAAAAAAGCTATGTATTGGTATCAATCGATTTGTATTGTCCATAGTAACCAATTCGTGGTGGATTTTGTTTTTTTTTGCGAGACCGGGGCATATTAAAACAAGAGGGCCGCACTTTCAAATTTTTAAAAAACTAGCATATCTTCGTAAGTTTTTGACCGTTTTTAATTTTAAAGGTACCTTTCGAAAGGTAAAAGTAGAAATTTAAAATTATGTTTTTCAAATTTTCACAAAACCCATTTTTTGAGGTTATTTTACAAAAATTTAAAACTTTTTATTTTTACCTTTCTCGTTAGGGAACATTTTACAGGTAAAAAGGTTTTATTTTTCCTTAACTTGCTTTTTTTGGTGATTATTTTAATTTTTTTTTTAATGAATCCATGCTTTAACTTTCTGACAATATACCGGTTTATGGTATTGAAAGCGATGGCTGTGAGGTGATCTGGGTGCCCTTAGGGCCCGCAGCAAAGCCGGGGTGCGTAACACTAAAGCACCTTATACACCAACGAGTTGGGTGTTTCGAGGTTTTCCCCAGCCGTCATGAAAGTGATTGAACTTGAAAACTATCACAATCGGGGGGATTTGGGTACCTGAAAAAACACATGCCAAATTTTTTTGGGGTACGACCTTCCTTCGGGTGAAAAAATGTTTTCAAACATGCTAAAAAATCACTTTAAGGATGTTAGCTACTGCTAGCTATGCTACTGCAAACATTAATACTGGGCCCGCGATTTGACCAGACGGGGGGGCTACAATTTTAAATTTTTTACATGGACTTTAAAGGTTTAGAAATAGTCCCTTTAAAAAAAAAATTTAAAAAAGTTTTTTGGAAGGCTTCCAAATAAAGGTTTTAAAATAACCCTTAAAACATTGGCTATAATCGACAAGTACCATATTTACTTGACATTGTTGACGGAAAACCGAGTTAGGCGGGAAAGTCTACGTAAAAAAATGGGGACATTTAAAATTTTTTTCTTTGTGTGAACAGAAAAGGTGTATTTACTCCAAAAAAACAAATCAAAAAACCTCCCTGGCCTAGCCCAGATGGGGAAAATTTTATAATACAACAGGTAGGGCTAAATTTTCCTTTAGGCTTGGGACTAGATAAAAAATATTACCTACATTTTTGACAAGCCCTGGGCCTTTCTTGCCCCCCCTGGCCAGCACAACCTTTTTTTGACATTTCCCGCACAAATAACATTTTTGTTTCTACAACCTAATGCGATAAAAAATGGTATGAAGCCCCTGGGTATTCCAAAATTCGCAATAAAAACTTTTTCTTTATTTTTAATAAAACTCAGAAATTTCCCCGTCATTTTTAAAAAAATGTAAAACAAAAGAGGGGAAAAATTTTTTAATTTCTTCGTTTATCTGATGATTTACAGGGTGGGGTCAAGGCCCGTCTAGATATTCGTTCCTCGTGTGGGTGCGGGAAAAATAGGTGTAAAATTAATTATTTTTTCTTTTTGTTAAAATGGGGGAAATTTTTAAATAGGATGTGAGTGCCTAGATTTACCAGCCCTTATCCCGTCTTATACCAGGTTATACCACCTATACCCAGGATTACAAAACCCGGGGGCCCTAAAATTTTTTTTACTTCCTTTTGTTATTGCAAATACCAAAAAAATTAAATCAACTTTGATAAAAATATTTTTTTAAAACAAAAAATTTTTTGAAAAGGACTTAAAAAAGTAATAAATCACAAATAAAAAAACTTGTAGAAATAACCCAAAACCCTTACAACTCAAAAGGAATGAGATCTAAAAAAAGGGCCAAGCTATCTCCCCTTCACTTTGCGCATTCTTAATTCATAAAGTACATGTCCATAACAGCATCCTCAAAAAGCTTGGCAAAATAAAATTTTGCATTTTTTACTTTTAAATTAATTCCCAAAAAAGAATTGGAAAAAATACTACTTTAAATTAATAATCGCAAATTCTTTTGCCAATTTCGGGGATGCTGTTATGGGACACGTACGTTTATAAATAAGAATCGCAAATGGGAAAGGGTAGATGAGTTGGCCCTTTTTTTAGATCTCTTCCTTTTGAGGGGAAAGGGTTTTTGGCTGATTTTACAATTTTTTTGTTAGTGTGTATATGTACTACTGTGTGATTTTTATGTTTCAAATACTTTTGTCGAGACAAAATTTGGTGAAACAATAGATATTCGGTATCACGATTCTTTTATAAACGAACTTAAAAAATTTGTTTGGGGTTTTCGATTTTTTTACTGAGCCCTTTCCCTTGGGAAAAAAACAAGATGGCCGCGTCATTGAACTTTTTAAATAAAATTTTAAAAAGTATTTCGCCGATTTCTTTTTTAAACGTACCTTTTAAAAAGGGAAATTTAAAAAAGAGTAAAAATGATTATCAACAATTTTCAGAAAGTTTAATATTTTTGAGGTTATTTTTGGGTTTTGTTTTTTTGGTAATTTTACTTTTTTTTTAGGCACATAGGTGAAACAACTATGTTGGGATACAATCGATTCGTTATGAACCGTAATTTAACAATTTTGTTTGGAAAAAATTTTCGTTTTTTTTTACGAGCCCTTTCCATGGCAAAACAAGATAGCCGCCGCCAATGAGCCTTTTGACTCGCAATCATTAAAAGTATATATCCAATTTTTAATTCAGTTCTTTTGAAAAGGAAATTTAAAAGAAAAATTAATTATTTTTTACTTTTTTGCTGAAACTTTAATATTACTAAGGTTATGTTACAAAAACTTAAGTTATTTCCAACTTGTCTCGTTATGGAACTTAGGGCGCATATATTTACATGCCCAAAAAACTTTTTTTGAATTGTTTGGCTTTTTTCCCGTAGCTATTTCTTTATGATTCAAAAAGTCCTTACCTTTAGTTCTGACAGAAAAATCCCGAGATAATGTTTTTGAAGCGACGGCAGGGGTAAAGAATAAATAATTCATCGAAAATTTTGATCTTGATGTTTTGAAAAATTTTCGTAGAAGCACAATTTTTGATGAAGGGATTATGTTTTGGGTACAATCGATTCGTTTGAAACAACTTAAACAATTTTGCGGGGCCCCGTCGAAAAATAAAAACAGATGGCTGCGAAAAAACTTTGTTACTTATATTTTTTTCAAGAAAAATGACATATTCTTTTCAAAGGTACCTTTGGGAAAAGGAAATTTTAAAGGAGCAAAAAGTTAAAATTTCAATTTTTAAAGAAACGTTTTTATTAACTGAGGTTATTTTTTTACTTCCTTATCGTTCAGTTATGGAAAAATATAAAGTAATATTATATATTTTGTTTAACCTTTGTTTTAGTAACGACTATGACGCTGTTATTTTGGTACCAAAACAATTAATAAAGTTCTTCCACCGGGGGTTTAACCCGGGGCCAGTTGAGAAAAGGTTTACATTTACAGCCTAGGTCCGAGTTTAATCCCCGGGGAGGGATTTTTAAATTTTTGCTTTATATACATTTTTTTTTTTTTTAGAGATTTTTGTAGCCCATATGTATGTCATTTTTTCAACCTTTCCCTTGGCCCCCGGGTTTAATCCTCTTTAAAGAACTTTTATTTTAATTTCTCTAGGTACCAAAAAAACAGCGTCATAGTCGCTTCTAAAAACAAAGGTTAAAAAAAATTATACTATATAATTATATTTTTTCCCTAACTGTAACGAAAAGGTAGTAAAAAAAATAAACCCCAGTAAATATAAACGTTTCGTTAAAATTTCAAGTTATCTTTTTTGCTCCATTAATTACCTTTTCCAACGGTACCTTTTTAAAAATCTGTCAAATTTTTAGAAAAATATATAAGTCAAAAGTTTTTTTGGCAGCCATCTTGTTTTTTTTTTGCGACGGGTACCTCATCAAAATTTTAAAAATTCGTTTTTAAAAGAAATTGTACCCCGATACATAATCCTTTATTAATTTTGCCCCTACGAAATGTGTTCAAAACATCAAAATAAAAAATTTTCGATGAAAATTTATTCATTTTAAAATGCCGTCGCTTCAATACATTATCCGGGAATATCTGTCGGAAAAATAAAAGGTAAGGATTTTTTTTAACATAAAAAGGATTGACGGAAACAAGCCAAAAATATTCAAAAACCCTTTTTGGGCATGTAAAAAATTCGCCATAAATTTCCCTAAGAGGGCGAGCGTGGTAAATAACTTATGTTTTGTAAAAAACCTAGTAAAATTAAAGTTTTAACAAAATAGTAATAATAGTTTTTTTCTCTTTAATTACCTTTTCAAAACGGGGTTTTTGTGAATTAAAAACGAATATATACTTTTAATTATGCAGTCAAAGGTCATTTGGGGGCGGCCTTTTGTTTTTTTCCATGGGAAAGGGTCAGTAAAAAGAAATTTTTCCCATCAAAATTGTTAAATCACGGTTCATAACGAATCGATTGATACCCCCTACATAGTTGTTTCACCCATTGCTCTGAAAAACGTTAAAATTACCAAAACTAAAACCAAAAATAACCTCAAAAATATTAAACTTTTTGGAAAAAAGTTGTTTTTTCATTGTTTGCTCTTTTTATTACCCTTTTTAACGGTACTTTAAAAATTTAAAACGGCGAAAATTTTAAAGATATTTATTTTAAAGTTCAAAGACGGCGGCCATCTTGTTTTTGCCAAAAGGGGGGTTTTCAGTAAAAAAAATCGAAAAACACCCAATCAAAATTTTTTAAATTCGGTTCATAAAGAATCGATTTATACCAATATCTAATTGTTTCGCCAATTGTGTCTCGGCAAAATGTATTTGAAACCTAAAGATACAAGTAGTAGCATATATTTACCCACACATCCATCGCTTTAATTACAAAATCAGGTAAATTTTCAGAAATTAAATTCATGGATTCATTAAAAACACAAGAAAAAAATCTACCAAAATGGGAAGTTAAAAAAATTAAAACCTTTTTACCTAGTAAAACGTTTTCCCTAACGAGAAAGTGTAAAGTAAAAAAAAGTTAAAGTTTTTTTAACATAACCTCAAACAAGGGATTTCGTGAAAATTTGAAATACATAATTTAAAAATTTTTATATTTACCTTTTGATGGGACCTTTTAATAAAATCGGTCAAAAACTTACGAAAATTGCAGTTTAAAATTCGAAAGCGGTGGGATCTTGTTTTTGTATGGCCGGTCCTGCAAAAAAAACAAGACTCACACCATCGAAATTGTTTATTATGGGTCAATACGAATCGATTGATACACATACATAGCTCTTTCCCTAAAGCTGCCCCGGGAAAAGTTTTATACCCTATGCTCTCCCACTATTGGGGCAAAAAAAAAATAAAAGCTAAAGCGCCCTGTTCCATGGGGTGTCTTGGTTATGTGCCCGCAAAGGTTTACCCCCCCTAATTAAATTCATCCGGGAACATTTGGCCCGGAACTGGGTTTGCTAAACGTAAAAAGCGAGGAAAGACAATATAATCTCGCAAAACATTTAAATAAAAAGAGGAAGGAGGGCCGTTATTCCCCGAAACTATAGGCGAGTACGGCGGATGACGTAAGAAAAATTCCCCCTTCACCCCCGGCTGATTTTTTCTTTGGGACTTTCCCCCAAAGGGCTTTTTACCTTTAACGGGTTATGCACCTTATTTCAAAAAAACATTAATAACCCGCCCTTTAGTCTGGTGTATTTTTAGTTGTAACCAACTATAGGTCTTCCACTGTTTTCCATGAAAAGAGACAAAATAAACAAAGCTGTTTCTAATGGGTGCCCTATTTAAAAACCCGTCTCCCCCCTCCATCTCCAACCACAACTTTTAGCTGAAACCGAGCCTCGCTTTCATCTCTTGAGATCGTTCGACCGGCACAGACTAGAAAAACTTTTTGTAATTTGAAGGTATTTTTTTAAGGCGCACCCTTTTTTCTCGTCGTTCATCTGAAAAACTTTGTAATATCTCTCGGCTCTTGGTTTTTCGGCTCCAAAACTTCAGACCCTCATTGGGCTCGGGAAGAATTGCCGGAAATTGGGGAGGAAAGAAAAAACTTCCCCCGCAAACATCAGCTAGATGTAACAGTGTATTTTTCTCACTGAAAAATAGAGGGGACTCTGGGGAAAGGGCAACGTCGGCACCATTTTCCCCCATTTTCGACCCTTTTCGACGAAAAAAAAACGGCGCGACAAAGAGACTGAAGGATGACACAGACGATAAAGACTTTACGTGGAAACAATCCCTTTTCTTTCCTCCCCCCCCCCCCCTCCTCCCCCCAAACCCACCCTGCCGTGTTCGATCAGATAAGACTTCCTTCCTGTATCCATAGGCTAGAGTGGGGCATTTTTGAACTAACGGTTGACGCGCCCCTTTTCCGAATTAAAAATTTTAAAAAAAAAATTGATACCTAGCGCCGTTTTTTTGATCTTTCAGAACTTGAAGTTTGTCAATCAAATTTTTAATGGGAAGAATTTTATTGGTTTTATACGAATGGGTTTTTACAACCCCCCCTTTTTAGTAACATCCCAAAATTTAAATAAATTTAGTTTTTCAAACAAAAATTAATTAAATTTTTGTTTAAATATCATCTAAAAAAAATCTTTTTTATTTTTTTACTCCCCCAAACTAAGGGGAGCTCTGGGAAAAACGTCGGGGGCAAACCCCCCCTTTCCCCGCGACATCCCCCACGACGATGACAAGACACAAAGAACGATGACAAAAACGAAGACGACCGAGAGTGAGAAACCCCCCCTTTACCCCCCTACCTGTGGTAGGTTCGACCAACATGGGCTCTTCCCCTTTTGGTCATAATCATGAGTTCCGTGACCACTTTTTCCGGGGGGGGATTTGGTTTTTTGGAAAACCCCCCAATTTTTTTGGGAAAAAAAATTTGGGGACCCTTTTTTAAAAAAAAAAAATTTG
>JAMZAV010004664.1:0-59607 GCA_024449915.1 Sweltsa coloradensis | reverse complement strand
TTTGTTTTTTTTTTTTTTTCCCCTTTTTTTCCCATACTTTCTCGTCGTGGGAGGTTGTATTGGCGCGATACATAGGGCACACACACCTCACCCATGCCTATCGTTTTACCAGAGATAAGATTGCTCCGATTTGTGACACGTGTGATATGTTGCTATCCGTTCATCATTTGTGACTGACTGCTCTTAGTATGATGGTTTGAGACTCCAATGAATTTAAATCTATCCTATGAAGAACTTTTGGCTTTATGAAACAGTGAAAAACTTATCACATTTCTTAACCTTAGCAATGTGATCGACAAACTATGACAGTTAAAAAAAAAATCCATGAAGCATGTTGACTTGCTATTCATTATGACGACGTTGGCAACGTTTTCCTGATTATGATTATGATTATGATTTGGTAATTTGGCATTCTCTACATATGACAAATTAGCATGTAAACCTTTTCCAGATTTGGCTGTCTACAAATATATCGACCTTGGCAATTATTTTCATGACAATGATTTTAAAAACACATTTCACCTTATTAACCGTATTTTACATTCATACATAGTCAACTAAATATCTTGGAGGCGCGAATAATCTTTGTCGTTGAAGCGCACTTAAACTACTAATACTTACCGTCAGTGTTGGCTCGGGCGCTACGCGCTCGACTCTGGATTCGGGAGTTCCCGGGTTCGCATCCCGTCGAGACCGGCAATCCTGACTGAAGGATCTTTCCGAGTTTTTCCTCAGTCGTTAAAGCGTTTGAAAGGGGTTGAGTCCTCTTAAACAGCCCTCGGACATCCTTTCACAATTTCCTATTCGCACATACCTAGTTCACCTAAAGAGGGCTAATTGCACCCTCTATCAGGGTTCCCACGAAAAAAATTTAAATTTTACTAATACTTATTTAAAAATGCATTCAACATGTGTTTTGTAAAACGTAATTCGGAAATTAATTTCCAATACATTTTCGTTTATTGAAATACATATTTATGCTTATTTTTTCATGTGGGATTGAACTCGTAGTATTTCTAGCATCATCTGTCTTCTTGGAAAGGGCACTTTGTTTTCGCCGATGATTCTCTGCATCCCGGCAGATGTGCTTGCTCGCACAAGCAAAAACAGCGCAGCCGGTGTTGTTTTTCTGAATAGGGGTTATGATTACATTAAGAATGGCGTTTCTACAGACAGGGGGGCAGTGCAAATCCAATTCAGTGGCCTCAATTGACTCGACGCCCCTCGCCTGTGGCCCACTTCCGGCGCCAGCCACTCGGAAACGACGGTATTTGAGTCACTCCGGGTTTGAGAAACTTAAAGATATGTCCGATGAGTGCATTCTATCAAATAAACACGCCCCTAGCTCGCGAGCATGTACGCCTAGCGTTCGTCCCCTACTTAATGCACCCTAAATGTGAACATTGTCCGTAAGACGGGCGCTAGCATCACTATAATTTTTTTGCCTTTAATAAACTCTAAATAACACATATAATCATCAACCACACCATACCTTATTTCATTAACTTTCATTATCACAGGCGCTCAATATGACCTAACCGGTTGTAGCGTCCTAGTTTCTTACGTCGTCGTCAGTGCTCTTTTTTTTGGCAGATTCTTTCTCAACGATGAGTACCAAATGATCACTTCGAATCTTGTCCAATTTCTGGATTGCCCAAGCGGCACTTAGAAAGGTCGGTCCGTAGCCAGATCACGTCGGCCAGAACGGCTGCAACATGAGAATGAGGCTGAGAAACTCTTTGCCATTTAAGCAGTGAACACAAAACTTTTCGTTTTTTAAATTAAGATAATGGAGAATCCTTCGAGCCTTCCTATGGAACCCATACTACACGTCCTTGGCAGGACACTACCTGGTGTGCATGTTGGGTCCCCGATCATCTGTCAAATAGAGGCGGGGTCAGTACCAGCTGAATATTTTGTTAGACAAATGGTCAACATCTATAGCTAAAGACACTCGAGAATATCTCGTATTTGCACATTCAGACCACTACCCCTTCCCCTTGTACTCGAGTAATAGACAAACAGTTCCTAAGTATCTGAGAAATACTTGACTGTTACAATACAACTCTTTTAAATATTCTATCTGCTTAAAATTTCATTTGTTTGTCTTGTAGTTTATCGTCACAAAATCTCACAATTTTCACGTAATTTCTGCATTTTGATGTTAGTTTCGTAAGGCGCCTCTTGGTAAGATATAGCTGTCCACAATGTTCGGAGGGTTGTATTTGTATTGGTTGTATTGGTGTATTGTATATTTTATTTATTTTTTTGTTAATGGGAGGATCTTCACCTCTAGAAGATATCCATGATGAGGTATGTGTGCCCAATTCTTAAACGAAGCCAGAACACGTCTTCACGGCGAGAGGAGCAACGCTTTATCATTCGGGAAACACTCGGAAAGTAGTTAAAATAACATTTTCTAAAAATCATCCAGCAATAAAATAATAAGTTTTAAACGGTTAGGTCATATTCCGCCTTAAATGACATTGAAATTTAATTAAATGAGTTTATTTGATTGGATATTGCTAAACGTCTCTTATGTATGCAACTTGGCTAATCGATTTGGATATTGCTTTACGTCTCATATTATGCAACGAGACGAAGGGTGGGACGTAAGGGATGACGCGTGGGGACAAGGGAACGAGTGTGGAGGACGTGTCGTGCGGTGCACGCGAAGATGCACCAATGTCCAGTGGAACACTTACCAGGAAGAGGAGGATGTCAACCTCAGAAGATGCTGAGTGCAGCAACGTCCCTGTCCACCCAGCACTCGCATCGCTCTTTTGCTCCTCTAGTCCTCGGCGACCGGGCAAGCATCATCCCAGACAGCCAGTGATGAGGAACATGAGTTTTGCCAAAAAGAAACTGTCGGTGGTGGTTCCCGGCCACGCGGTGTCTGAGACCACTCCACTCCCAGACGACCCCGATGCACGACAGTCAGTGAACGCTAGGCGATTGTTGCGAAACACTCGTTTACGGGAAAACCTGGCATGGCAACTGTCTCTTTTGGTGTTTAAATCTTTTTCCTGGTACCACCGGGAAGAGCACCCCCGACTCGACGCGCTGTGGGAAAATGTCTGCCTGAATTTGAGTGTTTCCCCACTCAACGCAGGAGTAGATGGGCACTGTTCGCCCTGGAAGTCTGTGACGCAAAGATGGTTCCGACTAGAAGTACTCGCCTCAGCTAGGATTACTCTAAAAACATCATGGTTCACAGGCAGATAAATCCCGGGGCGCCCTGGGGAAAAACATCCCAAAACTAAACGAGGGTGGTAGTCCTCTTTCACCACCCCTTTTCGGGCAGTCGGTGCCCCGCAAAAGGGGGGGGCCCTTCCAAAAACTCCGAAATCAATGAATTCAGAGTGTGAACACCAACGATACGATGCAGCCTTTGAGTAAAAGATAGTTCCCTTCTTCCTCAAGACCTTACTTTTAATCAAGCCCCCAAAAGAAACATACTCTCAATCTCGGGTACAACCTTGTCGTAGGAGAAGAGGTAACGGTATTACTGGAAAAGCCCAAAAAAGGGAAAGGATACGTTACAACGGCAGAAAGCAAAAGTCTGGTCCCCAAAGTGAGCCAACCAGCGTTTTTTCGCTTACTTCTGACGAAGACAGGGCCCCCAACGAGACGACCCCCACCGAGGGTCCCGAGGCACCTATTTGTTTCTGCTGCATCGATAAACTACCTGGGGCCCCGGGACCGTCGTCCACCAACACCTAAGGCGGTCCGTGGGCGTTTATTTATTTTTTTTTATTTTTTATTTTTTTCGTCTTCCTATTCATTATAAAACGTTTTAAAAAGGAGGAAAAACTAAATAAATCTAATTAATAGACAGAAAAAAACAATAAATTACATTTTCGAAATATTTGAAATAGACTTTAACCAACAAAAATCTTTTAAAACCAAGAATTTTGGTAAAAAATTGAATAATATTATATGCATTTAATGAAGAATAAAAAAAAAAAAAAGGGTGGAGAATGAAAAGAAAAAAAGAAAAAAAAAGAAAAAAAAAGAAAAAAAGAAAAAAAAAAAAACATTAAAAAGAAAAACAAAAAGAAAAAACTGTTTGTTAGACGACCCACTAAAGAATATGAGGTTTCCCAAAAATCAGGAACAGCAAATAGGGAATAAAATCAAACTTTGCGAAGAAACCACCGAACGCGAAATCTTTATTATGGGTTCAAATCTTTTTTTTTGTGTTCAAATCTGACTTTATAAAATTTATATAGATATTAATTTTTAAAAAAATTTCTTTCAAAATGATCACAGTTTTTTTTTTATACGGGGACCTAAATCAAGTTGCAAGTCCACCCGGGGGCGGAACCAGACAATCTAGGCGAAAATATAGTAAAAATACATTGTTTATTTTATAATAAAAGCAATAATGAACAAAAAAAAAGAGAAAAGCAAAATAAATTTATAAAGCTTATGAAGGTAAATTAACAAAACAAACACACAGACAAAAACTTACAAATAAAAAAGTAAAAACAATTTTTTGCTCTTTTATCTTTTCATTTTTCAAATTTTACTTTTAAATTGTACAATTCCTAGATCAGTAAACTGGGTTCTAAAATCAAAGAAAATTTAAACCAAAAGGATACGCCTCTGTACAAAAGCTTTCTAAATGCTTTAGAATTTAACTAAAAACTTCCAAGAGTTTTTAAAATAGAATTTCTATCCCCCGACAACAAATTTTTAAAAAAATTGGAAATACCTAAAACATACCTTTTATTTTGTATGTATTTACCCCGCACGCTATACTTCATCCTCTCCTCAATGTGAAACAATCAGGGGCTGCAAATCTTGGTTTTAAGGGAAGAATCAACAATGGGGCAATTTTTCTTCTGGAGCACAAAAATACTCAGTAGAAAGGGTTTTCGCCCAAACCATAAACAATAATCAAAAACAGAGTGAATATAAGAATTACAAGAACCCAACTTCTCCCCGGTTACAAACCTCTTCATTCTATTATAATTCCAATTGCTGATAACCCTTTATTTCACAATATTTATAAGTTTTTTAAAATTTAAATTACAATTAAAAAAACTCCCAAAAATATTAAATATACACTCTAGAAATTTAATTTCCCTTTCAATTTAACGTCAAAAGAATATTTATTCATGCTTCTATCAACCTTTTGAAAAATCATGAAATTTTTTTTGCTATAATTAAAATCAAGTTCCTGGTTTTAAACCAAAATCCTCCTCTTAGAAAATTCTTGAAGACGTCTTACGACTCTTCGGGGGAAACCACACCTTCTAAAAAAGCAAGTCATCACAATAAGATATAATTTGCCTCCCCTTTAGTGATATATATCTATTAAAAATAATAAAAGGGGTCCTAATATTTATCCTTGGGGGACTCCACAAAAGTATTTAATATTTTTTAAATTATTTTGCAAGATTTATAAAAATTTTTTTTTATTTAAAAAAAATCCCCCAAAATTTATAAAAATAAGGACTTACGTTAAACCCGGTTTTTAATTTTATTTAAAAAAGGTAAAAAAGGTACTGAAACAAAGCTTTCCAAAACAACAAAGACAGCTCCAAACCCTTTCCATCGTTTACAATCCCTTTATAATAAAATCTTAAAAGCTAGAAGGGCACTTTGCGTGACCTACCTTTTTAAACCAGCTGGTTTTTCCTTAAACCTTAAAATCATTTCCCTTAGTAATAACCCTTTGTAAAATATTTTTTAATAAATTTTCCCTACAAATTTGGAAAGGTTGATATAGGTCGATAAAATTTCCCATCACTCTTTTTACCTTTACCCCTTTTAAAAAGGGGTTACCTTGCCAATTTCAGAGGTTGGGAAATCACCTAAAACCTACGTCGAGTGGTGACATGCGGAACCCCCACGGCCTGAGGCCCTCATCGTTTTTTTAATTTATTTTTAAATGCTTTAAAAAGACTTTTTGTTAGTTTTTTAAGTTGTTTTTGGGCACTCAAAAAGTAGAGTTATCAGTGCCCATGTGAAGTTATTTGGGAAACTTCCACATTTTTTTTCATAATTTTGGATTACCTCAGGTTTTTTTTTTTTTCCAAAGGGAGGAAACGTAAGGGAAGACGAGGGGGGGTTTAAAGGGAAGGGGTGAGGATGTTTGGTTTTGGTGGGTTAGCTGGGGGGGGAACGGGGGAGTGCTCGTTGCAGAGAGGGGGGGAAAATATGAAGAAAAAAATAGTAATGAAGAAAAAAAAAATGAGTAAGGCTGTTGAAAGAAAAAGGTGTGATAAGAAGTTGCGCAAGAGTCTCTCGAAAAACGCACCCCAACCGGCCCCGAAGTCCCCATTTGTTTTTTGGGAAATAAAAACCCCCCCTTTCACAGGCCCCAAACCCGGGAGGGGACGAGTTGGACTTTGAGGCCTATTTTGACTTTTTAAATTGTGAGGAAGAAGCATTACCCCATTATTTCGTTAAAACTTTTTAGTTTTTAGAGTCAAGAGAAATTTATAGATTTGTGATAAACCACGAAAAATTGTGGACGATATCTTACCAAAAGGGCCTTAGAAACTAACATCAAAATGCAGAAATTACGTGAAAATTGTGGTTTTTGTGCGTAAACACAGACAAACAAATGAAATTTTTAAACAGATAGAATATTTAAAAAAGTTGTATTGTAACATCAAGTATTTTCGATACTTAGGAACTGTTTGTCTTTTATCGGTACAAAGGGGGAAGGGGTAGTGGCTGAATGTGCAAATACGAATATTTTCGAGTGTCTTTACTTAGAGTTGACCCTTTTCTAAAAAAATTTCGTGGTACTGACCCCGCCTCTTTTTGCAATGTCGGGGACCCAACATGCACACCCGGAGTGTCCGCCAAGGACGTGTAGTATGGGGTTCCCTAGGAGGTCGAAGGATTCTCCATTATTTTAAATTTTTAAAAAACAAAAAGTTTTGTGTTAAATGTTTAAAAAGGGCAAAAAATTTTCCAGCCCATTCCATGTTGCAGCCGTTCGGGCCCGACGTGTTTGGCTACGGCCCGGGGCCTTTCTAAGTGCCGTTTGGGCAATCCAAAAATTGGACAAGTTTCGAAGTGATCTTTTGGGTTACTCACCCGTTGAGAAAGAATCTCCCCCAAAAAAAAGAGCACTGACCCCCCCCGACCCTAAGAAACTTTGGGGAACCCCTACAAAAAGGGTTAAAGGGCATATTGAGCCCCCTGTGATAATGAAAATTAATGAAATAAAAGGGAAAGGTGTTTGGTTTATGATTATATTTTGTTATTTTTTTTAAAAAAGTTTATTAAAGGCAAAAAAAAATTTATAGTGATGCTAGCGCCCGTCTTACGGACAATGGTTCACATTTAGGGGCATTAAGTAGGGGACGAACGCTAGGGCGTACATTGCTCCGCGTAGCTAGGGGCGTGTTTATTGATAGAATGCACTCATCGACATATCTTTAGTTTCTCAAACCGGGTGACTCAAATACCGCGTTTCCGAGTGGCTGGCGCCGAAGTGGCCACATGCGAGGGGCGTCGAGTCAATTGAGGCCATGAATTGGATTTGCACTGCCCCCCATATCGTCCTGTAGAAACAGCATTCTTAATGTTAATCATAACCCCTATCCAGAAAACAAACAACCGGCTGCGTTGTTGTTGCTTGTGCGAGAGCACACCTGCCGGGATGAAGAGAAGCATCGGCAAAACCAAAGTATGCCATTTCCAAGAAGACAGATGATGCTAGAATACTACGAGTCAATCCCACATGAAAAAATAAGCATAACCATAATGTATTTCCAATAAACGAAAATTATTGGAACTTAATTCCGAAATTACGTTTTACAAAAACATGTTTGAAATGCATTTTTAAATAAGTATTAGTAAAATTTTAAATTTTTTCGTGTTGGGAACCCTGATAGAGGGTGGCAATTAAGCCTCTTTAGGTGAACTAGGTATGGCGACTAGAAATTGTGAAAAGGATGGTCCGAGGGATGTTAAGAGGACCTCAATCCCTTGCATTCGCCTTAACGAATGAGGAAAAACCGGAAAAAACCTCAGCAGGATTCGCGGTCTCGACGGTGCGAAACCCCGGGGAACTCCCGAATCAGAGTCGAGCGCTTAGCGCCGAGCCAACACTGACGGTAAGTCATTAGTAGTTTAACGTGCGTTCAACGACAAAGAGTATTCGCGCCTCCAAGATATTTAGTTGTACTATGTATGAATGTAAAAATACCGGTTGGGATTAAAAGGTGAAATGTGTTATTTAAAATCATGCATGAAAATAACGTTCCAAGTCGATATATTGTAGACAGCCAAATCTGGAAAAAGGTTACATGCTAAAATTTGTCAATATGTAGAGAATGCCAATTTTAACAAATTCATAATCCATAATCATAATCAGGAAAACGTTGGCCAAGTCGTCATTTAATGACTAGCAAGTCAACATGCTTCATGATTTTTTTTTTTTAAAGAACTGTTCATAGTTGTCGATCAGATTGTAAGGTTAAGAAATGTGATAAGTTATTCACTGTTTTCCTAAGCCAAAAGTTCTTCATAGGATAGATTCAAATTCAATTTGGTAGTCTCAACCATAATACTAAGAGCAGTCAGTCAACAAATGATGAACGGATAGCAAAAAATATTCACCTTTCGTGTACACAATCCGGAGCAATCTTATCTATGGATAAAAACGCATAGGCATGGGTGAGGTTGTGTGTGCCCTATTCGTACTCGCCGCCTACTACAACCTCCTCACTGACGAGAAAGTAATGGAAGAAGGGGGTTCGCACCTTCAGTGAAAGACAAAGCAGTCACAATAATGGAGCTTATTATCTGCAAAGCATTCCAAAACAATCCTGACCTAATTTCAACATATGGTCTTGAATCCATGTGGACATCAGGGAAACAGGTACGAGGTCAAAATCAGTAAAGCTTTTTGCGTTGAGCTTGGTGCCAAGTCAGCCTCCTCGTGCCAGAGACCATTCCCATTTTATAGAATAATACTAACATTTTCATACAAAATCTAGCACACTTTCTTTGACAAAAAAAGCCCGACTCACGTTTGTAGACATATTTAATAAATTTACCAGCTTCCAATTAAATATTCCAAAACTCACAACACTTTTAAGCACAAATGAAAGAATTCCTATAAATAAAGCTTATACTCATTTAGAGAATTCCAGATGGACCAATTGGACAAATTTAAATTATTATTTTCACACTTCTCTCACCACCACTTTTTTTTTTCTCTCTTCCTTTGGATATGATTTAAAATTGTAAAATGTATTCATGTAATTTTATCTTATTTATTATGTATAATAACCAAAATGCAATTAGCATTGTTATTGATATTTTGTAGTTTTGTAATTACCATAATCTGTATTGTAACTTATATTTTGTTATATTGTAATTTGTGTTTTTTCCATATATGTAATGCATATCAGTGGACTGAAATAAAGAAATAAAGATACCTACAGACAGGGACCAGCAGAACATTGATTTTGTGCCTCTCGCATGAAGTTTCTCCTTGAAGAACGAATGTCAATTACTTAATGGTGGGTAGAGAACATAACGTGGACCACATACTTTGAAACAGTCAAGTCTTGCTCGTTCTATGGTCGGCCACTTCAAAAGAACAAACAAGCAACTGCAAGGTGATGTGATGCAAGAGCGGTTAGGCGCAACTAAGGCATGTACTCATTCAGGGCTGCCAAGCGCGCCTGGAATGCAAGTACTTAATGTTGACAGACCTTGTGAAAACAAGGCGTCCATTTCAGCGGGAAGCTGTAGACGACTGATAGCATCAATGTTTCATAACGGGTTATCAGTGGAAGTTTACCATCAAATTATATTTTACCATAGATATAAACCCTATTGTAGGCTTGATATGCAGTGTCCCCTTACTTCGCCCACACTGGTGCAGCGTTTAGCAAATTTGAAAGCGGTCAAAAATCCCAGTTCAAAGATGCGATTTTGCGTTTTAATTTATGCTTTTTAAAAGCGAATAAAGTAATTAACTGGATTGTTGATATGGTTTTAGCTTGTGCAGCATGATAATGAACAAACAGAAGAAACAATAAAAGGTATTTGCATAAGGCGAATTTGTAATATTTGATGTTGAAGGGTAGTATGCTCAGATGTCAAACCGGCGGCCCTCTTTCTAAAAATATTCGGTCATACAAATAGCTCCCATTTAAGAAGTGTCACAGGGCGTTAAGCATAACTTGGAGATGAAACGGACATGGATTGTGAGGGGATTGCGGGGAGAGACGTGTTGGAGGAGGGCCTCAGAAGTTCCGCTCAAAAAAATTTTAATTCTGTCCCTCCAATAGCGAGCAGTATATTTACGGGGCGAGGCAGTGGGATCTGTTTGTACTGCAGAAAGGTTTGAGAGCGCGAGATGCGCTCACACATTGCCCAATGTCGCACTGAGATCCAAAGATCACAATTCACGAGCTGGGCGTAAAATGAGTGTCGTCCGTCGAGTATAAGAAGTGTTTACATCTCACATTAGTATTGAGTGATTACGAACCCATCACATAATGAGAGGAAAAACCAAAATAATTCAATAATGTTAGTTTTGTCTCTATGCAATGATCATTTATTCTATGGAATGAGGATGCAAATAAAGAACATCTACGCAACATTTGAAATAAGTATAATTTATTATTATTCTGAATACAGGCTAGAACCATCAACCTAAAATTATTGTCAGTAATGTGACGGACTTGGGTTCAAGTCCAGAACAAATCTGGTCACAGGATACACACCACTCAACTGCTATAACCTAGACCCGGGTAAGATCCCGTCAGGACACAAGTTTATAGACTATTATTGCTATCACTGCATTTTATAATATGTAGCATACGATAGTACAATAATAATCAATACTACAGTAATAATAATCAGGGACCAGGTTGTGACGGGATTCAGAACCCGAGACCTCCGAATCAGTCAGACATTGAGCCAACACTTGTCAGTTATTACACTTACATTGGCGTAACTTGACCTATTTTCGCGGAGCGAACATTGTTGTATCCTCCAAAGATTCAATGGTCAGCACAACTAGTGAAAGGGATATGTAGGTCCATCTGGTAAGTGATAGGCAGTGGTATCATCCAAAAATAATTATGGGTATACGCTCTTTTCCTGGGTAACGAGCACGTTTGGGAACAATGGGGGGTCTGAGGGGGGTTGGCCCCCCAGTTGATACGGGTGCGAAGCGCACAGCCCCGGCAAAAATTTCGATTCTAAGTGTGATAGGAGTATTTTGACAATTTTGTTTTACAAAAACCTTAAAAAATATATGAAAATTGCAAAATAAGAAAAATGTATCAATATTTATATAATATCTAAGAAAATAATTAATTTCAAATAAAAATTGCGCTCCCCCTCGCCCCCCTCTGACCAAATTCGCCCTCCGTATGGTAGGTATTTTTTCAGGTACGAGGTCAAAATCAGTAGAAGCTTTTTGCGTTGGCAGCCTTGGGTGCCAAGTCAGCCTCCTCGTGCCAGAGGACCATTTCCCATTTTACTAGATATAATACTAACATTTTCTACCAAAATCTAGCCACACTTTCTTTGACAAAAGCCCGACTCACGTTTGTAGTACAATATTTAATAAATTACCAGCTTCAATTAAATATTCCAACTCACTAACACTCTTTAAGCACAAATTGAAAGATTCCTTATAAATAAAGCTTATTACTCATTTAGAGAATTCCTAGATGACCATTGGACAATTTAACTTATTATTTTCACACTTCTCTCACACCACTTTTTTTTTTCTCTCTTCACTTTGGATATGATTTAAAAATTGTAAAATGTATTCATGTAATATTATCTTATTTATTATGTATAATAACAAAATGCAATTAGCATTGTTATTGATATTTTGTAGTTTTATAAAAAAAAAAAAAATAACATCATAGTAGTATATATCTAGTGTAATTTAAGAAGTAAGACGATGATATATAAACTTTAAAATAATCCACTGAAATCAAACTCAATTGGAAATTCATTCTTTATGAACTTAAAATACCACAGTCGGCACACTTCAGCCTAACCGGTTGACGCGCCCTAGATCCTCTTGTTGTCTTCATCAGAAAGGCTGTTGTGTGTTGTGTTGTTCTCTTCCACAGGTAGATCAAGAGGTAAGCTGCCTATTCTGTGGTCTCTATGACTGAGAGAACTAAGAAAGTTCACGGTCAGTTTAAAGTATGTCAAGTAATAACACAACAATACCTTCAACGAGTGACTGGAGTGAACTTGTGAAGTTGAGGTTAAACATACAATCAACCTTATTATATGGCAGGACCCGAGGAGGAGGCTGACTTGGCAGCCAAGGCTGCAACGCAAAAAGCTTCTACTGATTTTGACCTCGTACCTGTTCCTGCTGTCCACAGTGGGTTCAAGAACCATATGTTGAAATTAGGTCAGGATTGTTGGAATGCCTTGCAGAATAATAAGCTGCGTCGTGTGATGCCCTGCCTTTCAATGAAGGTGCGACCCCCTTCTTCCATACTTTCTCGTCGTGAGGAGGTTGTATTGGCGCGAGTACGAATAGGGCACACCCACCTCACCCATGCCTATCTTTTTACCAGAGATAAGATTGCTCCGATTTGCGACACGTGTGATGTGTTGCTATCCATTCATCATTTGTTGATTGACTGCTCTAAGTATGATGGTTTGAGACTCCAATTAAATTTAAATCTATCATATGAAGAACTTTTGTCTTATGAAAACAGTGAAAAACTTATCAGATTTATAAACCTTAGCAATCTGATCGACAAACTATGACAGTTCAAAAAAAATATCCATGAAGCATGTTGACTTGCTAGTCATAATGACGACGTTGGCGACGTTTTTTTCTGATTATGAATATGGTTATGATTTGGTAATTTGGCATTTTCTACATATGAAAACTTAAGCATGTATACCTTTTCCCGATTTGGCTGTCTACAAATATATCGACCTTGGCAATTCTTTTCATGACAATGATTTGAAAAACACATTTTACCTTATTTACCGTATTTTACATTCATACATAGTCAAATAAACATCTTGGAGGAGCGAATAATCTTTGCCGTTGAAGCGCCCTAATAATACTAATACTAGGGAAACGCCAAAGTCGTTGTTGAACGAGTGAGTGAGCCATGTGTTGAATACCCGACTACATTACATTTCTTCCCCCTACCTTAGGCCTACCATAGCCTATCATAGGCTAGAGAGGCGCATTATGACCTTACAGTTGACGCGCCCGTCCCCGTATACCAATTAAACTTTTAAAAACTATTATTTATACGAATATAATTATCAAACTTAAATGCAAATGTTCCCGGGTACTCACCACATGACTCACTCACTCGTCTAACTACGACTTTGGCGTTTCCCTAGTCTAGTTGGCTAAGGCGCCCTTGTAGCCGAAATGTGAAAGAAGTGGGTTCAATCCCCTGGTCGGGAAAGATTTTGTAATTTCTTGATTGTATTACAAAAATAATTAAACATGTTTTGAAATGCATATAACGCTGTGTAGTCCATCATCTGTGGCAATAGGGCCTACTATGGTAAACATAGCCTACTATGGTAAACATAGCCAGTACGAAATACGTGAAAATATTGCAAGGTTTACTCAATCTACGAGCGAAATTTGGGGTACCTTGACGTGCAATCATTCGACAGACCTGCATGGCACGGCATTACACGGCCAGGCGAAAAACAAACAAAAAATATTTTTTCAAAATCTAAAACATTGTCGTTAAAATAATTTCTAAACATTGGAAGTCTATTTTTCAGTTTATCATTTCTTGTAGGTTTAAATCGCAATGAATCTTGCTGATTTTGTTAGCAGTTCTCAATAAACTCGTACCGGATGTCTGTTTAAAATTTCAGCGCAATCTGTTTAGCGATTCGGCTGATTTTCAACGTACACACACACACACACAAAGCACGCACGCAGAAAAACAATTAGGGCCGTTTAAGTCGAATGGAAATCACTACGTTCGCTACGCTCACTCGTTCAACTATTACTTATAATAGTCCGGATGTTAAGGGATATATTTGGGGCATACCTTGCATTTTTTGATACAAGCAAGGCACTTGGCACACGTGTTCTAGGGACCATACCCTACTAATTTTCACTTGGAGCCATCGTGATATCCCGTGCAGGCACCCGTTATGGCATGTTGCTACCCCTGCTGGTTTGAAGGGTTGATTAGCAAAACAATTCGGTGTTTGGTGATAGAAACTTGAAATTTCTACAAATAGGGGTAACATTAGGCTTAACATACTGGCTACGGGGAACTTCGGATTTCTTCATAGTTAAGGGATGATTGGCGTTATAATTTTGAGGGTTGAACATTTTGAATTAAATTTTTCTTGATGACACCCTTGGTTTAATGTTGGATTTCTACGTTAAAGTACTTCCCGAAATCTTCAAACAAAATGATGCTGCAAAAAATATGACTAGCGACCCCTAATTTGGTAATAATGGCCTGTTGACATAATGACCTGAGGAATGACCTGTTCGAAAAAAATTGTTAAACATAGTCATGTGACCACTCTATTTAAAGCTTAGACGAAGCAGATTCATATGAAATAAATATTAAGATGCCATGTTATGGCCTGTGACCTTTATCGTCCTTAATTTGATCTTGATAACTGTTTCAGCATGACTGCACAATGTATACTACTTATAGCACATCCAAATGCATGTGATATATTAACACGTTTATTTATAAAATGCACTCAACATGTAAGTATATATCAATATGATATTAGGCTGCATTGCAAACGTTTTTTACTGTCGCGTTGATGGATGAGCAGTTTTATACCATTGAACCCTCTATACTATACTTTTACTTTGTGTCGTTTTTTAACGTGTTTACATAGAATATATATCATTTTAAAAGGAGTACCAAGCTCCTGGTTGATCGTTATGTTAATAAACTTTTTAGATTAACATTCATTAAGAGGAAGGTAACAATTCACCCATTGTTGATTATAGTACTTTATTAATCAGTTATGCAGTGAAGCAAATTTGTAAAGGTTTTGATTTTTTTCACTTAAAGGGGTATTCAACCGCTAAACTTAAAAAATATATTTCATTCAGGGCAGCTAGTTTATGAATTTAGAAATTAACAGAAAATTATTGGGTCCACCATTAACCCGACAAAAATTGTCAAACTTGGAATTTTTCGAGCTAGGTCCCATCGGCAAAAATCTTCCATAAGAAATAACATGGGGACGATCTTAATGCCTCGTGACCTTGGAGGATTTTGATCCAAAAAATATTGGCTATTATTGACGTACTCTACAGTCTTTTCTGTAAATCCTCTATATTTTGTTTTGAAAAGCAAGTGCAAGGGCAAGTGGTTCAGTCAAAATATGCAGATAACCAAGAAGAGGTGTGATTTTGGAATACATACATATTTTTGCGTGTTTGAGAGTATATTTGTGCCCAGTTTCAAGACACGATGTTACAAAGGGCCATTTTAGATTGTTATGATGCTCTAGTATCTATGTGGAATAAAAAAGGTGCAGGTTAAAGCCGATTTAAGAAATTTTCCAAAACGCCAATTTTCGCTTTTTCTGGATAAAAAAAATTGAAAAATTGATATCAAATCACAGTTACAAGATATAAGATTTTAAACGGTCAATTTAGTGTAGTAATATGCCATAGATTATGCGGTAAAAAATAGTTTTTTGGGTTAATAGCACCTCTCAAAAAGTGCGACTCACTGGCAGAGCTGTGTACTTTCATTAAAGTTTGAGACACTTGCATCATCCTCCACATCCTTTCTTGCACCCGCACCCTGCATCGTACTTACTCCATACATGCTTCAGCAGCAATTGTAAGAATGGTCCACACTGGCACCCATCTGCAATCATATCTTATCCCCACTCAGAAGGCCAAGGCAGCTGTTGTTGTAGGAAGAAGAGTTTGATCCCAGACGTGTACTCCTTGATAGATTGAGGATCGAATGTGCTGTACTAAGGCGTCTTTTGTCGGAGGAATCGTTTCTAGCCGTCTGTTTTACTGGGTGAAAAGTATTTTGCGACATTCATTTACGGTAAAGTATGTGCTTGGTCAAAAAATGAAAATTAACATACACACATTTGTTCTAGAATATCTCAAGCGTACATTTTTGTAGCTCTTGATATGTGATATGTAAAATGATCTCTAATTTTATTCAAAACTACTACAAACATCTTACAGTCTCAATGGCAGCCTCCACTTTTTCAACAATAGCTGCGATGAAACCATCTGTGCTATCAGGAAACGCTCTCCAAGCATCGAATGCAGACTTTCTCCCGTTACCATGACGAAAGGAGGAACCTTTTCCATCCCGAAAACGCGTGGAACATAGGAAGTGCTAAAGATTTAATAAAATAACCTGTATATAATTCAAATCGGTTGCCGGTATTCTATTTTAGAACATAGTCAATACGGTTATTTATTTACCTAGATAAGCTGCAACATGGTGTATGGCGACATACTGATGGTTCCTTCCAGTCCCCAGATACTCCTATAGCGCTTCAATGCCAGTCATTTACGGAACACAGCTGATTGCAAGGACTAGCACATCAGTAGCAATATTGATATTGCTGGAGGCTAACAGCCTAAACAACTTCTTTATTGCATGAATCACGTAGAAAATTTTGCCATCCTTTGGTAATATTTGTAGTTGGAGTTACGCGTCTCCTAAATGTTTGTCCCGTGTCATATTCAAAGACTTATTGGGTAGGTCTTATCCCAGATGATTAAGCGTAGGACAGACGCTAGTTCGTTCTTGAGGAAGGGAGGAAAGACACTGTCTACATAATCTTGGAATGTAATTGAGTGGCCCGGGTGTTGGAGGGGGGAAAGGGCTCAACCCATATCACGTATTTTTGTATCTACAGGGGAGGGGGTGCATTTACTACATAACTTTTTTGACTGGTATTCAAAAGGCATTTCACTAGATCCAATATGGTACAAGATCTCAACGCCCCCAATACCGACAAGGACGATGAGCTTGGTACATTTTCATGAGCAAAAAGAACGCAGCCAGATCACCAGATCGATGCCAGCATGTAGCTATGTATAGCATACTGAAGAGAATCGCTCTTCGCCAATCGTCATTTTGGCCTTAGATTTATGAACAAGAGGTCAACTGGCTGTGCTAAAGAGCAGAAATTTGTTTATTTTATGTGGTCCATAAATATTTAGCAAATGAACTACTCACTGCCGCGCCACCAGAGAGTGAGAAAGTGAGCTCTCTCGGAAAATGGTCCCAAAAAGAGCGCGATTTAAACATCTGTTATTTGTTGATTTGTATTATTTATGTTATTGTTTATATTAAAGTCATACTGCAGTACACTTCTAGCTAGTCACATTTTGGTCCAATCATAAAAAACGTTCATTTTACCCTAATAAAAGCGGGGATGAACAAATTATGTGTTAATTTTTACTTTATTGATGAGCAAATAGTGATCAGTTAGCCACTGATTGGCCACGATTCACCATTTGGGATAGTAAAACATAAACAACGCACTATTATTAGTACTATTATTTTTTTATGGTTTATTCCTTTAACGATGTACCAGGAACTTGGTACTCCTTTGAAACTGATATATTATTTATTTATTATTTATTTATTTTTTGTTTATTCTTGTTTGTTAAAATTGCAACAAGAAACGGCGTCGACGCTAGCAAATATCTTGCTAAAACACTCAAAATCTGTGGAAATCTTGTGCCGCGAAGAGCCTTGATGAAGCACGTGAAACTAACTAATTTAGCACATGCAGTTGGTTCTCCCATAAGTGCTCCCTGCACAGGGAAGGGAAATGACTCACTGAGCAGTCTTTGAGGGCGGGCGGCAGGTCGTTCCATTGGTTAACTACCCGGAAAGAAAAAGCACGTCGGCCGAGCAGTCCTTTGGCCGGAGGGGGTTGGAGGCGGGGGTGCCTATTATCGTCGCCTCTCAACACGCGGCCCTGGATGATGCGCGCGCACACGTCAAAATCAGTGGCGCCACTGAGGCATCTTTTAAAAAACACCAGATCGGTGTACTGCAGTGTGCATGGTCATTGGCATAACCTGCATCTGGTCACAGGGTGGGGGAGGTTACGCCATGTATGAAATGCAGCGCCCTTCTCTGCACCCTCTCAAGCTTTGTAGTGTTCTCGATGGTAGTTGGGTGCCAGGCGGGAAGGCCGAAAGTCATGGAGGGCTTGACTAGCGACAGGTAGGCCATCCTCTTGACGCGGGGCGTGCAGCCGTGCAGGTTGCGGGCCGCGAAACCCAGCACCTGCAACGCCTTGGTGCGCACGATGTCGGTGTGCACGTTCCATCGGAGGTCGCTTGTGATGTGAACGCCGAGGAGGCGCTGCTTGTCGACGTACTCGGTGGGACACCATCGATGGTGTACATGAAGTAAAGTGGGGTGCGAGCGCGCGTAATGTCCATCATCTTGCACTTGAGGGCGTTGAGCGACATGCCATTTTCGTCGCACCAGATCTGAATGTCGTCTAGGTCTGCTTGGAGGGCGTCTGCATCCTCTTGGGTGCCCACGATACAGTACAGGGTGACGTCATCAGCGTACTGGAGCATTTGGATCCTTGCCGAGGTAGGGAGGTTTCTATGTAAACACGTTGAAAAACAACGAAGTAAAAATATAGTAAAAGAGGGTTCAATGGTACAAAACTGCTCATCCATCAACGCGACAGTAAAAAGCGTTCGCAATGCAGCCTAATATCATAATGATATATACTTACATGTTGAGTGCATTTTTATAAATAAAAATGTTAATATCTCACATGCATTTGGATGTGCTATAAGTAGTATACATTGTGCAGTCATGCTGAACAGTTATCAAGGTCAAATAAAGGACGATAAAGGTCACAGGCCAACATGGCATGTTAAAATTTATTTCATATGAATCTGCTTCGTCTAAGCTTTAAATAGAGTGGTCACATGACTATGTTTAACAATTTTTCGAACAGGTCATTCCTCAGGTCATTATTTCAACAGGTCATTATTACCAAATTAGGGGTCGCTAGTCATATTTTTTGCAGCATCATTTTGTTTGAAGTTTCGGGAAGTACTTTTATGTAGAAATCCAACATTAAACCAAGGGTGTCATCAAGAAAAATTTAATTCAAAATGTTCAACCCCCAAAATTATAACGCCAATCATCCCTTAACTATGAAGAAATCCGCAGTTCCCCGTAGCCAGTATGTTAAGCCTAATGTTACCCCTATTTGGTAGAAATTTCAAGTTTCTATCACCAAACACCGAATTGTTTTGCTAATCAACCCTTCAAACCAGCAGGGGTAGGCAACATGCCATAACGGGTGCCTGCACGGGATATCACGATGGCTCCAAGTGAAAATTAGTAGGGTATGGTCCCTAGAACACGTGTGCCAAGTGCCTTGCTTGTATCAAAAAATGCAAGGTCAAGTCTCTTAACATCCGGACTATAATACTAATGGGCCCGGTAGAGCTTGGCCCAAAGCATGGATCTGCTAAGTGTCACATTCGAGGAGAGAGGTAATTCCATCTTGCTAATATAAGCTGGTGAGTATTTATTTTTTTCTTTCTAAATAAACGTTTTGAAAAATGTATAATAAATGTCGCTGGGATACCGTCTGGTCAATACCATTTCATGGGAACGGACAAATAAACAAACATTTAAACAAAAGTACAAACTAATCACAACTAAGGCCAGTTCTACTTGCGTCTTGCGTGCGTCCACTCGTCAAGATATTGTGTACTTGACTCGACCGTGGGGACATTTTGTAAAGATAGGATTTGAAAACTGGAACAATTTAACACTAGAAAACATACTATTAGCATAAAATCGTTTCTCGTTCCACGACGAAGCTCCTTCAGAATAGTGATCATTCCTGTTGGAAGTTGGTGCGTCTTACCTCCATCAATGGGTGCGTCGTCCTGTGGTTGGGGCCCATCAAATTCCAACTCGCAACTTTCTCGTGGTTTGGCCCGTGAGTAGAGGATTTTCACTCCCTGAAACTAATGGCGAGCTCTGGGTCGTCGTCGGGCGACTTTCCCCTTCCCTTTGACTTCCTCCCCGACGGCGACGACAATGACAACACGGACGGATGATGACACAGACAGAGACGACCACGACGTGGGGTAACCCCTGCCCGCCCCATATGCTTGTGGCTGGTTCTGACCAGCACAGGCCTGTCCACCCCTTGTCCCCCGGCGTCATCCCTTACGTCCCTCCCTTCGTCTCGATAAGCCTAGTTGCACAAATATGAGACGTTAAGCAATATCCAATCAATCAATCAGTGACCACTAATCACATTCTTTTGAAAAGTTTAATATATATTTTTTGGTTGATGCATTTTTTTGCTATTACTTCTTTTATGAACGATTTTTGGTGCTAAGTTTTGCCAAAAGAATACCATTTGGATGGCTGATATTTTTACTGCAGCTTACACTCATCTTTGACAGTAAAATGAGGTATTTTTTAATGTGTGTCTTTAATACCTTACATATAACAGTTTTACATTTTCCTTACTTTTGTGGTATTTTTCCTGCCAAAAGAAAAAAATGAAGATCTTAAGATTCGAAAGCTAGCCGACTATTAGCAGGAGCTAAATTAATAAGATATTTAATATAATATGTTGTAATTAGGGTCTGGTGTGTTCTAATTATTACAATGAATTACCTTATTCGTTGTAGTCTTTGGTTATTTATTGTATAGCTTGCCACATTAGGTCTACATGTTTATATACAGAGTCACAGAGAACAGTAAGATACAATTATTATTGACAGCATCCAACGATCTAACTTAGACCGGAAAACATAACCACCCACTTTTACAGCCACTGTATGTAGGAGTCATCCGGTTACGTGCGGTAATTAGCAAGGCGGTGGATATTTGAATTCAATTACCCGCTGTAACCTAGAAGTGAAATTGCTTATTCCAACACTCTTCCTCAATTTCCAATATTGACTCCTGCCAATCCAAGTTTAACTCTATGCTGTTAAATACTTCTGGTGCTAAAGGTTTAGTCATGATGTCAGCCCTGATTTGCTGACGGAATGTACATTACAGATATTACCTTTGCTTTATACAATTCTCTAATGAAATTATATTTTATATCTATATGTTTCATCCTTTTTTGGTCCCAACTTTCAAGTGCTCTAATACATGATTGATTATCTTCATAAATGGGTATAGGACCAACCATGATATGTTAATTTCTGATAGAAGTTGCCTAAGCCCACAGAACTTCAGTTATAGCTGTTGCTAAGGCAATGTATTCACCTCAGTTGTAGATAAAGCAACACATCTTTGTTTTCTTGCCCCCCACAGAACGACATTTCCAAACACTTCAATAACATATCCAGATATTGATTTTCTATCGAAGTTGTTTGCAAAGTCAGCATCAGCATAGCACACTATGGGTTCAATTGAGTTTTCATTTATACAAATCCCTAGATTCAAGGTTCCTTGAACATACCTTAGTATTCTTTTTAACCCTTTTCCAGTGTTCTTCAGTTGCATTTTTCTGAAATTGACTATAGAAATTAACAGCAATACAAAGATCTGGCCTAGTTGCCATACATGCATACATCAAACTGCCTACAATTCTCGATATGGTTTTCACCAATCACACATCTTTTGGTAGTATCTACCTCATAAGGTGGATTTAGTATCAACGGAGTTTTAACTGGGGCACAGTTGTCATTTTAAATTTACAGAGAACCTTTTTCAAGTATGCAGATTGACTTAGAAGTATTTGGCTATCCGTTCTTGTGATTTTGATTCCCAAGAAATATTTCAATTCACCCAAGTCCCTCATCCTAAATTCACTTGTAAACCTCTGCTTCATATTATCAATTAACATTCTATTATTTCCTGCAACCAGAAAATCATCCACATACAAGAGCAAGTAGATAATATCACCTCCACTAGCCAGTACATAGAGACATCTGTCAGTTTTACATTGCCTGAGGCCTTGTTCTTTTACAAATATGTCAAATAGTGTATTCTATTCATTGGGAGCTTGCTTCAATCCATATAGAGTTCTGTTAAGCTAACAAACCAAATTTGGCCCTACATTCATACCCTCTGGAGGACACATGTAAATATCTTCCCTAAGAATACCATTCAAAAATGCCTTCTTTACATCAAGTTGATCTACAAAGAGATTCTCTTTATTTATAACACAAAGAAGAGCTTTTGAGTGTAGGTAAACGGGCAACAGGAGCATAGGTCACATCATAATCTATGCCCTTCTTTTGCGAACATCCTTTGATTACTAACCTAGCCTTGTAGCGTTCTACATTTCCATCTCCATCACATTTAACCGTGAACACTCATTTGTTTTTTATGGGTAGTCTGTCATTCGGTCTAGGTACTAATGTCCATGTAATATTAATTTTTCTTTTAAGGAATTTAGTTCATCCTGTATAGCAGTAAGACAAAGCTCCTTATCCTCCCTACACCCTATTTCCTGAAAAGATTGTGGTGTATTGTTACAGTAATCAATGGCACCTAAGGCTAGATATTCTGAATTCTCTGGACCTAAGCTAATATTTTGATATTCTGTGTCTATGATTGGATTGATTATTGTGGTCTTTGCTAACTTAGTTTCATCTATCTCATCTGCAAATTTTGATACACATGCTACGACTGCATAGTCTTGAAGATATTTGGGCATTAATTTTATTCTACATGACCTTCTAGGAGGAGACACATTCTCTTCCTCTTCAACTACTGTAATCTCCTCATTAATGTAATTCTCTTCCCTTTCAGCTCCATCACTAACCCCTTCAGAGTCTTCCAGAACTTCTGGCTGTTTTTTATGTTCTTTTACCTGTAGTCCTACTTGATTAACATCTGGGAAACTTTTCCTCATTTTCAAACTGTGGATTTTCCTCTATACATTCTTCCTTTTCCTCTAGGAAACCTTCCTTTTCCTCTAGGAAACCTTCCTTTTCCTCTAGAAACCTTCCTTTTCCTCTAGGAAACCTTCCTTTTCAAGTTTATTGCATTCATCAAAAATTACATTTCTCCCACTGATTATTCTCTTTCTATCAATTAGCCACAGTCTGTAACCATTAGTACAATAACCTAACATAATGCACCTCGACTTCGAGATTCAAATTTACCATGTAACTGTTCTTTGGGCACGCGGAGGTAGGCAGTGCAGCCGAACACTCTCAGATTTGAAGGTTAGGTTTCTTCCCAAACCACTTTTCAGCTGGCACTTTATCCTCTGCAATACCTTTTGTTGGACATCTGTTAATAAGATAAACAGCTGTCACAACAGCCTCTAGCCAAAATGACTTACTTAATGAACTCTCAAGCAACATACACCTACTTTTCCCCCAGAATAGTCCTATTCATTCTTTCTGCAACACCATATTTTCAGGTGTTCCAGGGATTGTGAGTTCATACTGAATACCTTTCTCAGTAAAGAACTGCTTAACATCATTGTTAACAAACTCTGTGCCATTGTCACAGCGGAAAAATGATATCTTCAAATTGAAGCGACTAGTGACTCTAGCTTCATATAATTTTATGTATTCAAAAACCTCAGACTTTGCTTTTAATCCAAAACAACTGTAAAATGGGTCCAATCATCAATAAAGGTTAGGTATATATTGCACCATTATATGCAACAGGACTAATTGGTCCACATAAATCACTGTGTATTCTTTCAAGTGGCCTGGTGGTATGATTTCTTGTATTGTGAAAGGGTGCTTTACACTGCTTACCTTGAATGCATATTTCACATAGTTCAGACACCTCATCTTTCAATTCAGTTTTTATGTAGGCCTATTCCATCAACCACATTACTCAGCTTCAACAAACTTTGTTGACTGATATGGGCCCAACCTTTTGTGCCATAGATTATTGTACCTTACAGTTGCTGTTGCTCCATATTTGGGTTGAACCTCAACCTGGTTTTGGGTTTGGATAGACAGCTGATAAATTCGTCCTTTCCTCAGTCCTTCGGCAAGACCTTCCAATCTTGCTCCATGATAGAGCATTTACCTTGGCTGAAGAGAATATGGAAGCCCTTAATTTCCAGCCTGGAGACAGATATGAGATTAACTTTAAGTCATTGACAATGAGGCAATCCTTCAATAGTATTTTATGGATTGCACCACGAACTGCCAGAATAAACAATTACATCACCATACTCATAGGCATACATTACTAATGATCTTTTTGCAATATTAATAGGCACAGGACACTCAAGTTGTCTCTTATTTAATACTACTACATTTGGTTGGATCATATGATCTGACGCTCCAGAATCCAAATACCAACTCCTTCATTTGGGTCTAATTTTACTAGTTGTTGTGCCTCCTTTTTACCCACCTTATTCAGACACTCTGCTACTTGTCCTGAAGTACTAACATGCTTATCATTCACTGGAGACATGAAGCAATAGGCCACCATCTCTTTCTCTTCTCCTACTGTACACGACGCATTCACAGCCTCGTCCTCTGCGCTCGTAAACGATCCGGCCTTGAAGTCTCCGCTGCCTCCATGAGGACCCCGGCTACTCCAGCGCGCTTTTCCTCGCAAGCCACCGCCACGGCTCCTAGGATTGAAGTAGTGGGTTTTATAGCGACCACCACGGGCAGTGGTCCAACTTCCATACCCACGGCCTCCTCGATGTGCTCCTCGTCCGGCTCCGCTAGCTCGACCACGCCCCCGGCTCCGATATGCTCCACCACCTGGCCTCCAGCATTGTATCCTGCGATGCCCCCTTCGTCCACAATTGTTACAAGTATAGGAAAAATCACTATTGCTTGGAACTTGCCCAATAAATGCAGCACCCGGAGGATGAAATTTAAGCATTTGGCTTGTGGTCTTCTTTTACTTGTCTCGTGCTCTTCGATGCGAACACGTATAAACTCCATAGTAATGTCTTTTGATACCATAGTTTGCAGCGCAGAGATGAGGGATTCATACTCCTCTGGCATCGAGAGTAAGAACCGGATTATCACACCCTCTTCGTCCATAGACTCGCCTGCTTGCCGTAGGCTCCGGGTCAGTTTGTCAAACCGGAGACAAAATTCGGGAAAAGTCTCCCGCCTTGGTTTGTAGGTTAGGGCGTGGAGATCTCGCGACAAATTCATCCGCGTTGTAGCAGTCTTTGACTCAAACCGATCTTGCAAGGCTCTCCACAGGTCGAACGCAGTTTCTTTGTCCTTCACAACCTCTAGGAGACCGTCTTGAATCCGTTGCACAACAAAACTCTTGCATTTTTTATCGGCCTTCACTAATTGTACTATCTTCGCTTTCTTTGCTTCGTCTTGTTCCTCTGTATCAGTATCAACCACTTCGGATTGAAATGGTTCCAATAGAGACGCTAACGTGTTTTTCACATGTGGCAAAAGGTCTTGTTCATCCAACTGTAGTTGAACTCTAAAGCTCCAGTCAGGAAAATTATTTCCGTCAAACAATGGTATTTTATATCGCTCTTCCTCCATGATAGCCTATCACAAATCGTCAGACACTAGGCCTAGGTCTAGGCCTATAGGCCTAGGTTTACACAAGGCGCGAGTAAAAAAAACCTCAAACAAGATTTAGGCTACTTTTTGTAGAACCACACATTATTCACACTGGTCCCATAACCTGTTGTAATTAGGGTCTGGTGTGTTCTAATTATTACAATGAATTACCTTATTCGTTGTAGTCTTTGGTTATTTATTGTATAGCTTGCCACATTAGGGCTACATGTTTATTATACAGAGTCACAGAGAACAGTAAAGATACAATTATTATTGACAGCATCCAACGATCTAACTTAGACCGGAAAACATAACCACCCACTTTTACAGCCAACTGTATGTAGGAGTCATCCGGTTACGTGCGGTAATTAGCAAGGCGGTGGATATTTGAATTCAATTACCCGCTGTAACCTAGAAGTGAAATTGCTTATTCCAACATAATATTATTTTTAAACCCTTGGTTAAATTATAGTAATAAATTAATACATTGTTTTAGGAGGTATATTAATATGGAATAAAGTTAGTTATTAGAAAAGCAAGAGACGTTGTGGGCAAAACAAAATAGATATTTAATGGAATAAAATGAAAGCATAATGACGAAATAGAAATCATAAGCCGCCAATGTCCGGCGTTTCTTGAAGGAACAAGTTAACTTCGTCATTGCTGACGAGTAATTACAACTCGACACCTTCTCGCGGTTTGGCCCGTGAATAGGGGAATTTCACTCCCTGAAACTAATGGCGAGCTCTGGGTCGTCGTCGGGGAACCCCTTCCCTTTGACTACCTCCCCGACGGCGACGACAAAGACAACACGGACGGATGATGACACAACGGAGACGACCACGACGTGGGGGAACCCCTGCCCTCCCCATACGCTTGTGGCTGGTTCTGACCAGCACAGGCCTGTCCACCCCTTGTCCCCCGCGTCATCCCTCACGTCCCTCCCTTCGTCTCGATTAGCCAAGTTGCATAAATATGAGACGTTTAACAATATACAATACAATTCAATATACGACGTCGTCGTCTACAAGAGCGGGCTGTAAAGAGTGGGACATTGTAACGTCACGTATACATGGAAGAGTGTGTAAATTGAAAATTAAAAATGTAACCACCCGTATATTCTGTCAGTTTGACGTAACGGTCTAGTTGATCATATTCCCAAAAACCGTGTTCGGGCGCCCAGACCAGAGCGTTTCAGTGTTTCTGAAGGTAAAATAAGAAATCTATTACATTACAATAATGTAAACTGTATGTACAACGTGACACTCTTGTAAAAATCCGATTGTACTTACCCAATACACGTTCGGCCTCTGTTTGTAATTCGAAAATTGGGACAATAATTCCAATTTTACCGTTGTGATGTGAAAGACAATTGGTTCGATTGTCCTAGGAAGAATAAACAAATATTTTTATACACCAATAGGATTTAAATTTAATTTATAAAGAAACACAATATATAAAAAGAAATTACCATCCATGGTGGGCCATTTCATAAAGTATGTTCCTCTAGATTAGCAGAGCATGTTTATGAAAATCACCATTATGTGGATTGGAACAACTCATCCATTATCCTTCATGAAGCCAATCCACATAAACGTAAACTTAAAGAGGCTGCATTGATGTCTGTTAGTAATAATGTGATAAGTGCACCTAGCATTGATTTTCCTGGAATTTGGAAAGTTTTTGTAACTAATAAGCCATAATGTTTCTTCTTCTTGTTTGTTTTGTAAATGTTATAATTTCTTTTATGTTACAACAACAACTACAACCACATTTATTATTATGATTCTTTGGTGGATTGGTGTAATTTGATTTGTTTAGTTGGCATTGTTTATTTGTTTTAAAGCCCATTCTGTTGTCTTGTTTCAACTGTCATTAAAAACCTGATGAAGGAGGTTGATTAACCTTTGAAATATCGTAATCTTTGTTTTATTTTGAGTAGTGTATAGTCCCAAAACATCATGATCTTAAACCAGACCTACTCTAAAATTGTTTCACCTTTGTAATATCAAATTCCAACTCGCAACCTTCTCGTGGTTTGGCCCTTGATTAGGGGAGTTTTTCTCCGTGAAACTAATGGCGAGCTCTGGGTCGTCGTCGGGGACTTTCCTCTTCTTTTTGACTACCTCCCCGACGGCGACGACAATGACATCATGGACGGATGATGACACAGACGGAGACGACCAGGACGTGGGGGAACCCCTGCCCTCCCCATACGGTGGTTGGTTCTGACCAGCACAGGCCTGTCCGCCCCTTGTCCCCCCGCGTCATCCCTTACGTCCCTCCCTTCGTCTCGATTAGCCAAGTTGCATAAATAAGAGACGTTCAATATTTATCCAAGCAATATCCAATCAATCAATCAATCGACGACGACGGTAATGACCATACGATCGATGACGACCACCACGTGAAAACCCTCCCACCCCTTACCTTATAGACCAGTCGAGAAATCCAAATTTATGCTTAGAAATCAATGTTAGCGGCAAAATGTGAGACATTTGGGTACCGGGCTGATTTATAGGTAAAAAACCCCAATAAATCCGAATTTGCCCGGTACCACCTCGGATTTTGGTCCGTTGGCCCAGAATCCAAGATGGCGTCCAACAAGGTGTAAAATTACCGGATAATCCCATTAAAAGTACTATTTTTGTTCATTGAACACGTCAGTGGGATTCATGTTACGGTTTTAGGGGTCGCGGAGAACGATTGAAAGTGTTTCGAAAAAGCCCCAGAAACGGTAGTACCATTTTCAAAATGGCGGCCACTTTGATGGAGAAAACTGGGTATTTTTTCCCCTTTGAGTAAATACCATTTTATGCGTGTGAGACATTGTGGTACCGGGCTGAATTATGGGTAATAAACCCCGCTGAATCTTAATCTGTCCGGTACCACCTCAGATTTTGACCCATTTGCCCGGAATTCAAGATGGCGTCCAACATGGTGTTGAAAAGCGCAGGAAAAGTCCTATTAATTTTGGGCAAACACTTAAGGAGGGTTCATTTTCAGGGTTTTCGGGGTCAAGGAGAACGATGGAATGTGTTGCGGAAACGCAAAAGAACCGGAAGTACCATTTTCAAAATGGCGGCCACGTTCATGTGGAAAAAACGGGATTTTCCGTTTTTTTCGGGATAAATACCATTTCATGTGGGAGACATTTGGGTACCGGCATAATTTGTAAGTAACAAACTATGTCGAATCTGAATTTGCCCGGTACCATCTTGGATTTAGACCCATTTGCCCGGATTTCATGATGACGTGCAGCAAGTTGTTAAAAAGGGATACACCTATTTAAAGTCCTATTAGTGCTGGATGAACACCTTAGAAGGGTTCATGAAAGGGTTTTCCGGGTCAAGAAGAGCGATGGAACGTGTTGCGGTAACGCCCAAGAAACGGAAGTACCTTTTTCAAAATGGCGGCCACTTTGATATGGCGAAGTGTTTTTTTTTGCCCCCTTTGGTAAATACCGTTTTATACGTGTGAGACATTGTGGTACCGGGCTGAATTATGGGTAACAAGCCCCGCTGAATCTTAATCTGCCCGGTTCCATCACCAGCGAGGCTTAATACCCATAATTCAGCCCGGTACCACAATGTCTCACACGTATAAAATGGTATTTACCCAAAGGGGGCAAAAAAAAAACACTTTTCGCCATATCAAAGTGGCCGCCATTTTGAAAAAGGTACTTCCGTTTCTTGGGCGTTACCGCAACACGTTCCATCGCTCTTCTTGACCCGGAAAACCCTTTAATGAACCCTTCTAAGGTGTTCATCCAGCACTAATAGGACTTTAAATAGGTGTATCCCTTTTTAACAACTTGTTGCACGTCATCATGAAATCCGGGCAAATGGGTCTAAATCCAAGATGGTACCGGGCAAATTCAGATTTGACATAGTTTGTTACTTACAAATTATGCCGGTTCCCAAATGTCTCCCACGTGAAATGATATTTATCCCGAAAAAACGAAAAATCACGTTTTTTCCACATAAACGTGGCCGCCATTTTGAAAATGGTACTTCCGGTTCTTTTGCGTTTCCGCAACACATTCCATCGTTCTCCTTGACCCCGTAAACCTTAAAATGAACCCTCCTTAAGTGTTCACCCAAATTTAATAGGACTTTTCCTGCGCTTTTCTACACCATGTTGGACGCCATCTTGAATTCCGGGCAAATGGGTCAAAATCTGAGGTGGTACCCGGCAGATAAAGATTAAGCGGGGTTTATTTCCCATAATACAGCCTGGTACCACAATGTCTCACACGTATAAAATGGTATTTACTCAAAGGGGAAAATAGACCCAGTTTTCTCCATCAAAGTGGCCGCCATTTTGAAAATGGTACTTCCGTTTCTGGGGCTTTTTCGCAACACTTTCAATCGTTCTCCGCGACCCCTTGAACCGTAAAATGAACCCCACTGACGTGTTCAATGAACAAAAATAGTACTTTTAATGGGATTATCCGGATTTTACACCTTGTTGGACGCCATCTTGAATTCTGGGCAAACGGGCCAAAATCCGAGGTGGTACCGGGCAAATTCGGATTAATTGGGGTTTTTTACCTATAAATCATCCCGGTACCCAAATGTCTCACATTTTGCCGCTAGTATTAAAAAACTTCAATTTTTTTACCAGTCTATTACTTCTCTAACCCATGGCTGGTTCTCTCCAGCATGGGACTTTCCTCCATAAATCCTCAAGGCATGTGCAGCAAATTGTCACCTAACGGTTGACGAGCCCTTTATGGTTTAGCGCACAAAACATTACTGATTTGTTCCCTAAAACCCCAATAACTAACTAACTAATTCATTCAAATAACAAAAAACTTAATTTTGGTTTGACGTTCATATGCATGGTTTCGGAGGTTGATTATTATGTAATGAAAACTTTATTTAAGTTGAAGCTAGACTAACACCCGTAAATATTACTAGATTTCCTCGTTTAATTCATCACAATCTATAAATAAACTAACAAAATATATAATAGAAACATTTGTAGTGTCAGTCGTAAGATCATTTTACTAGGTATTATAATTGTTGCTAAGAATTTCTCTTAATTTTATTATTTGAAACAGTTTATAGGCAAAACTAAACTCCTGCTAAACAATGAGCTCAATGTGTAATTTTCGACAATTTAATGTATTTATAACGGTCTGTAGCGTACACGTGCCGTCTGCCTTGAACTCCTGACAACAAAGGATCGGCGCGCGCATCGTGTGCACGCAGACAGCCACTGCCGCGGCGGCAGTGACTAGGAGTCAGTCAGTCTGTTGTTCTTGTCCGAGGTGGACGTGTTTTGTCTACGCTATTCGGTCTGTTCTTGTTTATTCTCTACTGCACATTAAGTTGGCTTCTGTTGTGGAATGTGTTGTTTGGGAGTCTTGGAACTTCAATCTTTGACACATGAGAACTCGCGCTTTCTCTTTTGACCCGTGGCTGGTTCTGACCAGCATGGAACTTTCCTCCCCACAGTGGCGCATTGTGACCTTACGTTTGCCTTGCCCTGAATCCGAATTAACACACAATTAAACAAGTAATTGTGTTTGTTGACTAGATGGTCTTTTCTGTCGATACTAAAAGATTATGTTTGCTCTTTATTTACTTTGCAATTTCTTGACGGGGAAGCGTCCGTATCTGTGTTGTACTCAGTCTGCTCCGTCCGTACAGCCTGTGCAGTTGAATTTTTGATTGGATATTGCTTTACGTCTCATATTTATGCAACTTGGCTAATCGAGACGAAGTTTGCCAGTGTTGTTATTGTGTTCTGTTAGTGTGAGGAAAAGATCAGTTACATGCGACAAGGGTGCCAGGTTCCTGTGCTGGGTGTTGCATTATTAAGTTCCTTGCAAAGTTCTTGCGACGTGGGGGGGGGGGGGGGGGGGGAAACTCTGCACTCCCGGGCCTTCAAAATTCCAACTCGACCCTTCTCGCGGTTGGCCCGGAATAGGGGAGTTTCACTCCCTGAAACAATGGCGAGCTCTGGGTCGTCGTCGGGGAACCCCGTCCTTTGACTACTCCCCGACGGCGACGACAAAGACGACACGGACGGATGATGAAAACAGACGGAGACGCCCACGACGTGGGGAACCCCTGCCCTCCCCATATGCTTGTGGCTGGTTCTGACCAGCACAGGCCTGTCCACCCTTGGGCCCCCCGCGTCATCCCTTACGCCCTCCCTTTTTCGTCTCGATTAGCCAAGTTGCATAAATATGAGACGTAAGCAATATCCAAAACTGTGCTTCATCGGTTGGGTTCGTTGGTTGCAGAGTAGGTTGCTGCAATATCGTCCAGAGAACCCGCCCCTCCACGCTGGAAGCAAGACGGAAGGAGATCTGCTTGTTGTTCTTTAGACGCAGGATTATTAAGGCCGCCATCTGATTTCATAAACCTGGCCCTTAATGTCTGCCGACTGGGTGTCTTCACATATGTTTCTTTTCAGGTATCATGGAGGCCTCACTGGAATTTTTTGGAATTTTTTTAAATAAGATTTTTATATGTAATTATTTTGTGTGTAATCTGTTTTTAATGATAAATTTGTTCCGACCAACATCAAGCAAACATTTTTCTATAAAACCCTTTTAGTTAACAACCACCACTATGGTCTTTGTTTAAAATGAACAGTGTTCGAATATCATTTACAAATTGGTTTAATATAGTTGTGGGGAACACTTTTTTTAAAACCCATTTTTGTGTGATCTTGTTATGGAAGAAGACCGTCCGGACGCCCCACAGTCTGGCCCGTGTCTGGTTGCTTTAAACACGTGGCTTATTATTACTCTCATTCTCAATGTGACGTCATCAATCATTGGTGTCGTCAGAAGTAACGTTGAAGGTTCCAGGTCCAGACTGAGAACGTGAGTGATCCCAACAAAATAACCACACTCGTTCTGGCAGCCTCGTTAGACGATCGAAATAAAACACTTTCAACTCACGTTGAGTAACCAAATAAGTTAATCATCATCATCATTATCTTTTTATATTATTTTATATATTATATATCACATTAAAAACAAAAACCACGGGAAGGTTGCGAGTTGGATTTTGAGGACCCACTTTTTTTTTCTTTTTCCTCTCAACTTAACGTACTTACATTTCATTTTCATATTGTCTTTATACAACGTTATACAATCGATTCCTTACGACAGGCGACGGACACCTAGGTCGACTCTCCGGTCTCGACGTCCAGCGTCAGTGCAACAATGACTCAGGCAGATTTCAATTGATTGTAGCAAGACTGGTCGACCGGGAATCTTCTTATCCGCTTTAATCCCTTTTTCAGGGCCTCGAGGACGCCCTCGACGTTCGGGGTGAACGAGTACGGACTGAAGTACCGCAGGGGGTCTGCGAGAACCAACCTCTCGCCACTCGATTCTGTGAACAATATATGCATCCGGTCAGCAGGTCGCGAATCTACAACACACGACTGTTTACGTTTTGCCACATAAATGATTTGTTTGCCCACCTTTCATGAGGGAATCGACCTGGTCAGCGGTCCTCAGTTTGCCGTACGCAGTTTGGAGCTTGTAACTCCCCACGGCCGTCGTTTGCGTGTGTCCCAACTCAATGCACACCTGATCGAAGATTTCCGGTCGAAGAGTAGCCTCGGGCAGGCGGGAATGCTCTGCCTGTCGGACTTTTGTCAGCGACACGTCTTCGCCGAGGTACTTCTGGGCGAGCCGTTTGAACGTCTGTCCAGCCTTGGTGCATACGTTGCCCCTGGAGTTTATCAAGAAGTTTTGGTGACCGCATCCGCCAAACATTGCCATGCGCGCCTTGTAATAACTTCAACAAGAAAAGAATTCATCAGACCACCTCTATCGTGTGCGTCCGTCGGGCGAAAAACGTGGTTTGCAAACTTACACCGAGAGCCAGCGAATGTGTCTCTTGCCGCTGACGACGAACTCGTGGCGTTTGCCCGCAATGCGAGTATTCTTGTGGCTCCTGACGGATATTAACAACTCGTTCTTGCCGACTAGGTTACTCTTGGTCAAGGCAAGATTGTACTCGTCTACGGTCATGTTGTAAGCTGTCTGCGGACGTTGTGCGCACATCGCCGCCACCCTGTGGACAAGAGAGAATTTTGATTACGTGAAAAGCGACTAGAACGAGGGCGCTAGTGAAGACCAAAGGACCGAAGGCATACCCCAACATGTGAACGTAACTTTGAAACACGACCCCTGATTTCGGTAATGTTCGGCATGACTCGGCGAGACTCAGAAGCGTGGCCTGCGCTTCGTCAGTATGCTGTCGGAAGAGCTTGTTCTTGTCGAGCCGCAGGGAGACTGAGGGGTCCAGTATGTCTGCCAGTGCCTCTTTCTTCTCGGCGAGGTCTCCGCGCGACTTCCTGAACTCACGCGTTGTTTCGTTCTTCAGTCGTACCAGTATAAGCTCGGCACCCGATACTTCATCTTGCGTTCCGAAAATTTTCACGTATTGCAGGAATCTGGATACCGATTTCATTTTGTTGACCTTGCCGGCTGCAGCTTCCTATAATCCAGTCGGCAGTTTTCATATATGTAATCGGTAACAAAGCTACGGTTGCACAAGTGAACGGAGGTCAAGAGTACTCACCACTCCCTTGCATGTGTTGTGCAGGTAGTTTTTGATTGAATTCTGATTGAGCAGGAATGGGCACCACTCGGCGAAGGTTGTAGGCCACTCGCCGCGGGCCGGATTTGGATTCATGGCGTACAAGAATCGGGCGACAGTTCTCAAGTACTGCTCCGATGCCCTTTTGCTTGTGTTCGTCCGACGAGAGCATGTATTTTCCCAATCCATTCAGGAGTCGATTGTCCAACGGGACGTCTGCATGGCCAGATTTGCCAATTTGTCGGCACGATCACCTTTCGTGCTGTTTTCACGCGTCTGTGCCCTTGGTCTGCTCCGATTAACTTTAAAAAACGGAAACGAAATGGCTTGTTAACGGTTTTGTGAATATTCCACAACACTTAAACGTAATAAACTAATAGATTGGCAATATGAATTGGTTTTGAGGATAAACTCCACGGAAACTTTGTCGAACGGTCTTTTCAAAGTATACCATAACACTTAATAACCTTGGGGCCTCGGCTAACGTTAAATTTTTTTAATCAAATCCTATAATATTTTTAAAATTTAAAGTGTGATCATCGGGGTCATTACATTACCCCATCAAAAACGGGCGACGCGTACAGGTTAACATAAGGCCCGATCGCGATTCTTTTCGAACCGTACCTTTTGATTCGACAATTTTCCCCAGCGTCCTCGTCGTTTAGATTAGAATCGTCGGAATCGGTCGATTCTCTTCATCGAGTTCGTCGTCGGTTATCTGGCGACTCTTTTCGGGTTTCGCGATCGGTCTCTGTACCGTAGAGCCGGAGCTTCTTTCGGGGTTCGTCCTCAAGGTCTACCCTGTCGCTGGGCGCGGCACCTCCTCTAATCCCATTGCGGGAAGCCAGGCACGTTGAATTGCAGCTGGCAGGACTCGTCGATATTGATATCGTCGACCCTTGGGCAGCAACTTGCTTGAGTTTTGCGACCACCTCGTCCACGGTACAAAGGGAAATCCTTTTCGCCGAAGTACTTTATTTGGATTCCGCATCACTTGTCTCTTGGAACGACTTACTATGGAACAGAATAGCGACAAACGTAACCGCATGGCGGGCGAATCGACACAAAGCCTAACTCAAATGGTCACGGTAAGGGAGATATTTACTCACCTTTCATCACTTCATGGACGTAGATTGACGTACGCAACCTGGCGGTCGGTGTCGGATGGCGGTAGTGCGCAACCACAGTAGCGGGGGAGTTCCCGAGTGCCCTTGATATGTCTAGTAGAACTTCAGCTACCCTGCCAAGATCGTCCACGTCCGTTTGGATGGCCCTCCTTACGTGGGTGCAATTAAATTCCTTTTTAATATAATACATGAAGAGTCTCTTGACCGTCTCGCCCGCTTTTGTGCATACAGAGCCTCTAGTATTTAGTAGGAACTCTTCCTTTTCGGTGCCGTACGCCGACCAGCGGGTTTTGAAATACCTGTATTAAAGAAAATAAGTGGTTATATTGGAACCGTTCCGGAAACGGACATGGGACACGCCAGATACTACCACAATATCATACATACTCCTCGAGACTTTCGATGTACTGTTTTTCTTTTACCACGATATAGTGGCGATTGCCCGTCAGGTGTTCCGTCTTGTGTGTCCAGATGCTAATCATTAGCTCTTTTTTGCCAGCTCTGTCTCTCATCCCCGCCTGGTATTCGGCAACAGTCATCCGGTACGCCGACTGGGGTCTATTTCCGGTCTTTGCGGTGAGTATGAAGCTGGCTATCCTAAACAACAGAAAGAACGGCCGATTAGTGGCAGATAGTTTGTCCGGTCGGTCGACCTATGCCGAAAGAGGCGTCGTACTTACGAGACCATGTGCAGGAATGCTTTTCGAACGGGCGTTGACCAGGACTTCACGGCCACGCTCTGTCCTGCGTTGTACTCTTTTAGGGTGTCGAGGGCGTTGTCAGTGTCGTTAATAAATTTTCTGCCCTCCTCGAGTGCCATGAAAGTCCAACTCGCAACCTTCTCGTGGTATGGCCCGTGATTATTAGAATTTCACTTTTTGAAACTAATAGCGAGCTCTGGGTCGTCGTCGGGAAGCTTTCCCCTTCCCTTTGACTACCTCCCCGACGGCGACGACAAAGACAACACGGACGGATGATGACACAGACGGAGACGACCACGACGTGGGGGAACCACTGCCCGCCCCATACGCTTGTGGCTGGTTCTGACCAGCACAGGCCTGTCCACCCCTTGTCCCCCACGTCATCCCTTGCGTCCCTCCCTTCGTCCGATTAGCCAAGTTGCATAAATATGAGACGTTAAGCAATATTTAATCAAACTAAATACTTTTCATGCAATTACAACTGAAGTGAAAATTTAAAGTTTAAATAAATTTTTTAGACGTCATTTAATGTGTTATGCTACCTCTTATTCAGAAAACATGGTTATAGTGGTGTAGAACTCCACCGATATATTTAGTCTATTGAAAATCATTGGTATTTCTTAAACTGTGCATAATGCGTACATCACAATATGACACATACTTTTGGGCAACCGTCTTAGTGGGGAACTTCATCATGGCCAATCCTATAACTGGGTGTGGAGATGTATTTGCCTTCTGCGATATCAGCCAGATTTTTCAAAGCGCGTTAAGGCTGTGTGACCGTCACTCTATGTGAAGGTAGGTTGTTGACCAAAACATTGGCAGGTCCAATCTCCAGCTGAAAACAACGTTCAATCCATTGTTGATAACGAATCATTGACTACAGACTAACAAACTAAGCTTTGGGCTGGTAAGTGTTGCAACCTAGCTTCGATGAAGTAGTAGTGAAATTTATGGCTGGGAATTTCTGTTGGTATTTGGGATCGCCTTGAACCTCTTGTTTAAGACTGTTTGTTTTAAACTGAAATCAGTATCTCCTGATGAGCCGAATCGTGGGGACCGTTTATGCAGCGGCAATGTGGTACACTTGTCATTGTTTTTAATTGGCGGCTGGGTGTTGCTGTCCAACAGGGATTGTTTTCGTTACGAAGGAATCATCCTAGGTGAGCTAGCAGACATTGCGTGGCTGGTGTAGGTCGCCACGTAGTCGCTACCTCCCAAGCGCGGGTAGGCACGTATACGAGGCCATGCCGCCTAGTGAGTGCGCAAGCACCAATTAAACGTGTAGATGTTAGCATGAAATATGCAACACTAATAAATCACAGGTTGTACGGAGAGTTCCTTCGCAGACAATTCAGTTGTTGGGTTGGAAACTTTTTTCGATGCAACAATATGTAACTGAATACACCTGCAACGGCTAAAAGGGGTAGACACGGGGCCCTTAAGCAGAGCCTTGTCTGTAGAGTCCACCTCTACCCCGAGAGGAGGAGGGGAAACCTTGTTCGCTGGGAAACGTATGAAAATAATAACCTTTAAGAGTCAAGATGTTTAATGCGTACGGCACAGACTTAAAAAACTTATAGTGCGTACACTAAAATAGTGTACACAATCCTTATACTTGTATGGTTGGATGACGCCTGCCTTACCTTGGCCAGGTTATACGATGCTGGAAGCACAGTTCACAGTCACTAACTGAACACGTCCTTCTAGGTCCGTGGTCTAGACTCACATTTCAAATAAATCATTTCTCTTTTCCTTTTACTATCAACACCATTATTTCTCTACTTGTATAAACTTAGAAAACAATATAATCATCAAATGGGTCTTCAAAGTCCAATTCGCTACCTTCCCGTGGTTTGGCCTGTGAGTAGGAGAGTAGTGTATTCCCCAAAACTAAGGGCGAGCTCTGACCGGTTGGGGTGCGTGTTGCAAAGAGAGATCTCGCGCAACTTTTTATCACACCTTTCTTTATTCACACAGCCTTACTCATATTTATTTTCTTCTTTCACTTTTTTCGTCTCCATACTTGCCGGCCCTCTCTGCAACGAGCACTCCTCCGTTCCCACCCAGTTTAACCCATCCTATCCAACATCCTCACTCCTTCCCATTAACCCCTCTTGTCTTTACGTTCCATCCATTGGAAAGAAAAAAAACATGGTAATAATCCACAATATGGAAAAAGAAAATTTGGAAGATTCGAATACAATTGACATGGGCACTGATAACTCCTACTGTTGAGTGCCCTAAAACCACATTAACTAACTAACTAATTATCAAATACACCTTTAAGATATTAAATTAACTTTCAATATCACAGGCAGCGCAATATGACCTAACCGGTTGAAGCCCCTTAATTCTTACGTCGTCTCGTTCTTGCCGGTTAGACTTTAAAGCGGGGCACTTCGCAACACCCGATCCTGATCCACAATTGACGCATAAGTAATGTTGAGGAACACCTATACACTTGTGAGTCATTTCTTGCTAACGTTCGCATGCCGGGTTGCTGCAATGCTGTATCAGATGGGCTGTGTCCGGTTCTCGAGGGTAATCAATAATGTTAATAAAGGGTTAATAATGTGATGAATTAGTTCATCACATTATTAACCTCACCTGCTCGAAAAGTCTCATAACTACAATTAAAAAAGTTAGTTGCACAAAATGTCACTAGATATCGTGGGTAACATGAACGCACACTATTGCGCTTGGTGAAAATCCCAGTGTTGTGCAAAACAGTGCTATCCTACGAAATGGATGGAGGGACTGGACCTGTTTCCCGCTGATGAGAACGTCACACTAGACTCTGAGGCTGATATTGTGGGGGATCTTCCGATAGTGACCCGGATCATCAAATAGCCACATTATACATCTGATATAAACAACTGAAATAACGTTTGTTGCCTATTACCTATAAATAGGGGCTAGCATTATTTTGCTGCAAAATTGAATGCTTCAATCTATGTTAACAATTAATAATGTTTAATTGATAATACTATTTTAATTGCAAATAACCAAATATCATAACATAATACCAAACATGATCGTAATGCATTTAATAAAATCAGAATGTTGTTGAGTACAATATATTAACCAGTTTTTAAAATTTTTTATGGTTAAGATGATTGATTGAAACTCAATATCTACCATACTATTTTATGATAAAATTGAATTATTGATACAAAACGCAATATGTCCAAGCTAAACGCTGGGTTATTGTTGTAATTATGTGTTTTATTATCTCGATGGACAGCATTTTGCGTCATAGCTATTTCTATCACCATCACCAATCATCGTCTCAAATCGCAATAATGCATAATAGCGACTTAAAACAATACAAAATAATTCAATCGTTATATTTGTGGAGCACTCTTAATTTCATAATCGATGTATGTGTTTTGCATGGTGTTAAAAATAAATAAGTATTTGGTTGAAAAGTCGTGTAGAACGAAACAACAAACAAACAAAAACACTGTTTGGACACACCCAGCTAGGAAGCTTGTTTCACTCCTATGCGACCTTCTGTCTGTGCACTGATCGGAGAACATTCATGTCGTTACTCAGGATAATAGACATTTCGTTCCACCATGCGAGTTAAAGAACATCGATGGAAAGGCCTATTGATGTCCTTCCTTGTTTTATTCTTCCAATTCTTATTTCCAATAAAACCATCAGCCACATCCCAAATCTGTATTGTACTTTACTGTAATAAATTAAACAATACGGTCACTGTGAAATATGCTTCAATAAATTCAAATAAGCATAAACCTAAAAATGTAGAGCTTGGCACAGTGTTGAATCTAAGGCATGCTGGCGATGTATGTTTTTCATCGGTCTGTAGCGTACACGTGCTACTACAGAGCTCCAAGGTCAGACAACAAAGGATCGGCTGCCGAGTGCTGGGACTGCCGCGTACGCCTCGCAGTCAGCCTGTTGTTCTTGTCCGAGGTGGACGTGTTTTGTGTCCGCTCTTCGTTTTGTTCATTGTTGGGTCTTCACATGTTAATGAGTTGGCTTCTGTTACTGTGGAATGTGTTGTATAAGGAAGTTCTTTTTGTTGCTTCCTCGCATCGTTCTGTTTAGTGTTTGTTAACTTCAGGAGGTCGTCTGTTCTGTCTGGATTGAATGGTTTTATTGTTTGTTCTCTCTTGCTTGACGGGCCATCAAATTCCAACTCGCAACCTTCTCGTGGTTTGCCCCGTGATATAGGGAGTTTTTCTCCCTGAAACTAATGGCGAGCTCTTGGTCGTCGTCGGGGAACTTCGCCCTTCCCTTTGACTACCTCCCCGACGGCGACGACAATGACAACACGGACGGATGATGACACAGACGGAGACGACCACGACGTGAGGAAACCCCTGCCCTCCCCATACGCTTGTGGCTGGTTCTGACCAGCACAGGCCTGTCCACAATGGCCCGTGGACCAGCACAGGCCTGTCCTCGGGCCATTCAAATTCCAACTCGCAACCTCCTCGTGGTTTGGCCCGTGATGAGGGTAGTTTTTCTCCCTGAAACTAATGGCGAGCTCTGGGTCGTCGTCGGAGAACCCCTTCCCTTTGACTACCTCCCCGACGGCGACGACAATGACAACACGGACGGATGATGACACAAGACGGAGACGACCACGACATGGGGGAACACCTGCCCTCCCCATACGCTTGTGGCTGGTTCTGACCAGCACAGGCCTGTCCGGCCCTTGTCCCCCCGCGTCACCCCTTACGTCCCTTCCTTCTTCTCGATTAGCCAAGTTGCATTAATATGAGACGTTAAGCAATATCCAATCAATCAATCAATATAACGGTCTCGGAAGTCATTATCGTTGTAAATCTCATTCCTATCACGAGATCGCTTCTTAAGGAATAGTGTGCTCTTCACTGTTTTTATTTCATAGCCACAGTCCTAAACAATATAGCCATATACCGAAGCTAAGTAGGCCTACATTTTAAAAATATTATAGCTACAAATGTCTCTGCTGATAGTTAAAGACAGAGAGAAAGAGGGAAAGTGAATCTCGCAACCATCAGCTAGTTTAATAGGGGATTATTGTACTCCTGGAAAACAAAAGGGGCAGCTCGCCGGCGTGTTGCCCCCTTTTGCCCTGACGGGTTCTGTCCCAGGGTGGCGTCATGTATATTTGATTTTTCATGTTTTAAAAGCTTAGCCCCCCGGGAAAGGGCACTGTCGGCCATGCCAAGAAGTAGCGTACACTTATAACATGTAAAAACAGGTCTTCGGGAAATTGAATTCAAATTAACTACTCACACAAACATTCCATTTGTCTGTAAATTTACATTTAACTCATTATATTTTTCAACATCATTTTGTATCTCAATCTCACGTCACTTAAAAGTTTCGATTGCAACTCGAAGAAAATTTGATAAACCAAAAACCAAAAAAAACAATTCACTCTTAATTGACTTACAATATCATACGCGGCGCATTGTTACCTAGCTGGTTGACGCGGCCAAGATCCTCTTGTCGTCGTGTCTGGTTGTCATTCCTCACGTCATCCCATCATCTGTCATCCCTTACGTCCCTCCCTTCGTCTCGATTAGCCAAGTTGAATAAATATGAGACGTTAAGCAATATTCAATCAAAATCATTCACATATCACTTCTCATCGCTTATCACTCGCGCATAATCATGAGAGGCTAAGTTTAATTTAATTATATCATTTTTTTCTAATGATACTTATGACTTATTCCCGTGACATTATTATTTATAACTCCATCTTCCACCTTTACCCCCATGATAGTACTCAAACTATCTTGGACGCAGCTTAGTGCAGTTCCATAAAGCCACATTGATTAAGTTAGTCGTGTTTATTCTTTTTTTTCCCTTTAAAACCAAATGTAACTGCTCTTAGCGACTTCTGCATGAAGTGCTCATGCTACTGGGAGACTCAGTGTATGGCGTCTAGTTCTCGTGGACGGCTGAGGGATACATGATGATCACTGGACATTATGTATCTCCTAGCTTTAGGCCCAGGCACGATTTAACACAGCATGTGGAACATGACTGTAGACTTCGTTTTTATTTTTTCAAATTGATATTCATATTTCTCAGCAAAGCTATGTTACAGATGACCGTACATGTTCAGACTACTTATTTCTTTTGTGGCTTCTCTCTCGGGCAAACTTTTTTCTAAGAATTTGTAACCGGGGATGGATATTGACTCACTCACTCCGAAATCGGGGAAAATATCATTAACTTGGACTGAGTGGCGCTATGTGGTGACCGTCCCCTCGACCCTTTTCCTGCTGTTTGGGCCCGGCGGGCCATGTGGTCGGCCATCCTTTCTCCTGTCAAAACCCCCCCTCACCACAAGAACCCCGAACCACCATTTCCCCTCCCCCGATGTCAAGAGTGGGTCAAACAACGATTTTTGGTTTTTAGACAGACATCATGGGTTGTGGTGCAAAAAAGTAAATTGCGTTAATGGATGCCCCCACGGTTTAAAAGTGTCCCCCCGGTCTCAATTTCACGTAGAGAGGAGGTGGTAATTACCAAAGTAAAATAGGCCACAAAAGTCAAACTGTATCTTTAAAAAAAGGGAAAAAAGGTTTTTTCCCAATGTGATCCCTGTGGGGTTTCCTTTAACCAACATCATAAGTTAGCAGAATGTACCCAAAAATGAGCTTGCGCACGCAATTTGTCTCTCCCCAAAACATGAAGAACTTCTATCATATGATTACAACGACAAAAAATTTAAACTTCATCATTAAAGTTTTGACTTCCCTTCGTCTCGATTAGCCTAGTTGCATGAATATGAGACTTAAACAAATCCATTAATCAATCAACAAAGTTTTTTACAACAAAAAATTTTATTTTTAATTCAAATAAAAAATTTAATTTAGCTATTTCTATAAACCCCCATCATTTTCTTTTCTTTTCGGGGACGACCCCGACGTGGGGAACCTCTGCCCCCCGGGATGCTTTGTGGGTGGTTCTGACCACATAGCCGGGCCCCCCTTGTCCCCCGCGTCCCTCCCTTTCTCACTCCCCTTTGTCTCGATTAGCCCCGTTGCATAAGATAGAGTAAAGCAATATCCAATCAATCAATCAATTTATTTTTTAAACTTGGAAACAATATAATCATCAAACACACCATTACCTTATAATATCACATGTGGCGCAATATGACGATCATTTTGAAGAGCCCATGTTTCTCACAACGTCGTCAAAAGGAAAAGAGCTCGGCGCGGGCGGAGTGCCGCGAGCTCTGTGACAAGTTTCATGTTCGGCTTCCATGAAAGAGCTTTGCAAGATGGCGGCAAGTGCGGGGGGGTGATTGGTGGTAGGGTAGTTGATGCGTGGGTGTCTCTGTCGGGTGGGGTAGTTAGTGGTAGGGTAGCTGATGCTAGTGTGGCGATGAGGGGTTTGGTAGCGTGTGGTAGGGTGTCTAGTGTCAGGACGGTGAGTGCTAAGGTGTCTGCGGGTGTGTGCAGCACAAAACTGCGTTACTCATTTAACTAACTGTACTGGATTAAATATTTTAAACGTGCACCTCACTTTGTATTCTTGTTTCTTTTTCTGCCACCAAACACATTTCTTCTTTCATTTGACGGCCACAAAACTAAAAAAAGTTTGCAGCATCACCTCCACCATTTTTAACAAAATAAAATGATAGTGTATTTAGAGATAGCATTTGCATTGGTTCCACTTGTTTTGTGGCTTCGTGCAATACCTCTGACAGTAACACTACAGGAGCATTGTGTTGAGTATGGTGCTTGCTAGTATTGCTGTCAGATTTAATCCATTTTGAAGCCTAATCTACTGTCTTAATAAATTTTTAATTCACTTCCCACTTTCGACAGTTATGATTTTTTCCAATATCAAGCTATTGAAGTTGTTGCTGGTTCCTCCCCGGGACATAAGAAGAAAAAAAACATCTCACACACACACAAACATACAGGTCTGTTGTCTTTTCATTTAAGTAAACAAAGCCGCAGACTAGTTCGTATGCGTACCATTCCCCTTTTTTCATCTTTTTTTCGTCACTTTTTAGTTTGGATATGATTGGACCTACTGTTCTTCATGACAGTTCCTATTTTATGTATAGAAACACTTAGTAGGTAACTTACTGTTTTTAAGCTCTTAAAAAAACGGTCAGTGTACAGGATGCGTATCCAATCTTTGAGGATAGTTTTGCACAAAAGTTAGACCAAGACCAAATCCCTTCCCTGTGTTAATGTGAAAATCAAGAACTAGCCCATCACTAGCAGACAAAACAAAATTGTTTAAACCCAAAGGGTTTGGTTTTGATGGCACATACTTGCGGAAGGCACATCGACTGGAAAACGGGATCATTTGCTCTTCCAAAGCAATGTCATGCGGTCTTGGTAAAGTCCTAAATTTTTTTTGATGCCGTCCAGTAATGGTCGAATTTTCCATAGTTTATCCGTAGTATCGGTTCTATTTGCTTTGTTGTCAGAAAAAAGCAAAACATTTTGAGCTCATAAAGCGATTTCGAGTCATCGCATTACTGCATGACTGGGCTTAGGCCTAGGCAATCAGCACATATTATAAATGGGCCTATTGAATATTACTGTTACTGTTCTTTACACAACGTTACTACCTAATACTGTATTGTACTGTATTAGGATACTGTATCACTAATAGGTCCCGACTCACATGGGCCTTCGAATTCCAACTCGACACCTTCTCGCGGTTTGGCCAGTGAATAGGGGAGTTTCACTCCCTGAAACTAATGGCGAGCTCTGGGTCGTCGTCAGGGAACCCCTTCCCTTTGACTACCTCCCCGACGGCGACGACAAAGACAACACGGACGGATGATGACACAGACGGAGACGACCACGACGTGGGGGAACCCCTCCCTCCCCATATGCTTGTGGCCGGTTCTGACCAGCACAGGCCTGTCCACCCCTTGTCCCCCCGCGTCAACCCTTACGTCCCTCCCTTCGCCTCGATTAGCCAGGTTGCATAAATATGAGACGTAAAGCAATATTCAATCAAACCCGACTCACGACCCCCTTTTTTCTTGGTTATATCAATTCCTATTGCTGATTTAGGGTGATTCATTCTGTATGTTTTTTTAGTGTAGTACGAGTTAATATTCCAATATGTTTTGAAATAAATGTCAGTAATGGTATAGGCGTAGCATATGTATTTCTTGCTTTTATTTTGCTTTTTTATTAATTAGTTGTGTCTTGCGGATTGATGTAAGGCGTTTCTAATATGTATCTATGATTTGATTTCATTACTTTATGTTTAATTCCGGTAGCATTAGAATCCTAGATATTTTTATACTTCGTTAGCGTCCATAACGCCAATATTTATACATCATCAACCAGGAACTCATCTGCTTGCGTAGGGTTAGTCCCCTTTTTCAGTATGTGGCGTTGTATATTTGTCTACTTCAAATTCCATGTTCAATAAATGCTCAATAAACACAACTTCAATAGAACATTTAAAAATCTCCCAAAATACAACGCTGATATAACGTTGGTGTACACCATAATCCTAGCTTAAATTGAACAGTTGGAAAACTCCTAAAATACAACGCCGATACAACGGTGGTGTACACCATAATCCCGTACAGATGCGATAATGAATAAATATAATTTTTGCTATTGATGTTTGTTGAACGGTCTGTAGCGTACACGTGCTGCCTTTCCAAGGCCCAGGCAACAAAGGATCGGCGCGCGCATCGTGTGACGACCCCACCTCCTCGCACCATAACCAATCCTGGCCATGCACGCAGACAGCAGCTGCCGCCTACGCCTCGTTCTCTCGCAGTCGGCCAGTTGTTCTTGTTTGAGGTGGACGTGTTTTGTCTTCGCTCTTCAGTCTGTTCTTGTTCTACTTCTGCATTTACAGTTCCATGAGTTGGTTTCTGTTACTGTAGAATTCGTTGTCTTTGCTGTTGTTTCCTTGCATCGTTATGTTTCGTGTTTGTTAACTGCAGGAGGTTGTCTGTTCTGTCCAGACTGAAAAGTTTCATTTGCTATTATTCTCTTTCAAGACAGGAAATAGCAGGGCCTTCAAATTCCAACTCGACACCTTCTCGCGGTTTGGCCCGTGAATAGGGGAGTTTCACTCCCTGAAACTAATGGCGAGCTCTGGGTCGTCGTCGGGGAACCCCTTCCCTTTGACTACCTCCTCGACGGCGACGACAAAGACAACACGGACGGATGATGACACAGACAGAGACGACCACGACGTGGGGGAACCCCTGCCCTCCCCATATGCTTGTGGCTGGTTCTGACCAGCACAGGCCTGTCCACCCCTTGTCCCCCCGCGTCATCCCTTACGTCCCTCCCTTCGTCTCGATTAGCCAAGTTGCATAAATATGAGACGTAAAGCAATATTCAATTCAATTCAAAAAATTCGCTGTCCAGGTGTTGTGCTATGTAGGTTCCGCTGGTACAGACTGTGCGGTTGGTGTTTGGCAAGTGTTTGGTTGTAATCAGAGTGAGATGAGAGCCTTAACATACAAATATAATGCCATATTTTTGTGCAACAGTTATTTTTCCTTCGTGTTTTGTTTGCGTGAAGGTGTTGCAAATGAGAAATCTTTTGTGGCGACCCTTAAACATCTGTTTGGTTAACTCAATATGGGCATAGCCAACGTCATATTTCGCGTGATATGGCCTGTCTGGAGGAATGTACAGCCGGGGTCATATATAAATCAAGAGGTCTGAAAGATACCTCTTTCACCGACATCTCGTGGTCAACTCTTGGTGTCATTATTTATATCGCCCTGTGAACTGCATTGTCGACATAAATAAGAAACATGGCTGCGAATGTCAAAGGAAAATTCTCTATTCACCAGAGAAACTATCAAGCCTAGAAGAAATATAATATGGAACGTAAAGAGAGCATTATATATCGATACCTTAGCCTAGGCATAGCATTAAGACTATTCCTTAGTTCTTATATTTGCCTTAGTTTCTAGTTAATTTCGAATAATTCTATCTTAGCTGTCAAGTCTTATTTGCAAACCACCAAAGTTTGTTTTATGCTTTTTTTTGAGAAAATTGTATTTTTCTTCTGACTGCCTATTGACTATTTTGTTGACCAAGAGTCTTTCAAAGCCTCCTAAATAATATTAATAACATCAAATAGTCTAGGGAACTTCCATCGATCGATAATGCAATTCACAGGGCAATATAAATAATGGCACCAAGAGTTGACCACGAGATGTCGGTGAACGAGGTATCTTTCAGACCTTTTGATTTATATATGACCCTGACTGTACCTCACGCCTCATAATTAATTATTTATAACCCAAGTGGAAAGTGAGGTTCTCGGTGTGTGCGTGTCCCCCCGCGTCACCCCTTACGTTCGACCCCCTGGAAAGAAATATACGTGGTGGTAACTCACACTTATAGAAATTGTTTTACCTTCGAGGCGCAAATAATCTTGTCTGTTAAAGCGCCCTAAAACTACTAATACTAATACACTGGTTTTGTCCATCATGGGCCGTTCTTTTCTGTTGGTGATATCATCGTAGATCTTTCAACATACATCAAAAATCGAGGTCACTTGTCACAACAGCAATTTTGACCGATGAGCCTAAACGGGATGCAACTTTCATCATTCGGTCTTTTAGGGACTCATCAGCTACATTTTTGATTTCACATACAACATGTTATATTTCTACCTGCAATATAAATATTGTAATGTATGGGTTATTGGACTTGATATGTCTCACCCATTGTAGAGGGCCTTCAAATTCCAACTCGACACCTTCTCGCGGTTTGGCCCGTGACTAGGGGAGTTTCACTCCCTGAAACTATTGGCGAGCCCCCCCGCGTCATCCCTTACGTCCCTCCCTTCGTCTCGATTAGCCAAGTTGCATAAATATGAGACGTCAAGCAATATCCAAATCTGGGTCGTCGTCGGAGAACCCCTTCCCTTTGACTACCTCCCCGACGGCGACGACAAAGACAACACGGACGGATGATGACACAGACGGATACGACCACGACGTGGGGGAACCCCTGCCCTCCCCATATGCTTGTGGCTGGTTCTGACTAGCACAGGCCTGTCCCCCCCTGTCCCCCCGCGTCATCCCTTACGTCCTTCTCTTCGTCTCGATTAGCCTAGTTGCACAAATATGAGACGTTAAGCAATATCCAATCCAATTAACCACTAATAACCTTAGTTTTGTGTGCCCTTAAACCCTAATAACTAACTACTATCTTCAAGCTTTTAATAGAGTGGTCCCACGACTATGTTTAACAATTTTTCAAATAGGTCATTTTGTCAACAGGTCATTATGACCAAATTAGGGGTCGCTAGTCATATTTTTAATACCATCATTTTGTTTGAAGATTTTGGGAAGTACTTAAACGTGGAGGGCCTTTAAATTCCAACTCGACACCTTCTCGCGGTTTGGCCCGTGAACAGGGGAGTTTCACTTCCTGAAACTAATGGCGAGCTCTGGGTCGTCGTCGGGGAACCCCTTCCCTTTGACTACCTCCCCGACGGCGACGACAAAGATAACACGGACGGATGATGACACAGACGGAGACGACCACCACGTGGGGGAACTCCTGCCCTCCCCATATGCTTGTGGCTGGTTCTGACCAGCACAGGCCTGTTCACCCCTTGTCCCCCCGCGTCATCCCTTACGTCCCTCCCTTCGTCTTGATTAGCCTAGTTGCACAAATATGAGACGTTAAGCAATATCCAATCCAATTAAGCAATATCCAATCAAAATTAAACGTGGAAATCTTACATTATACCAAGGGTGTCATCAATAAAAATTTAAATCGAAATGTTCATCCCCCAAAATTAAAACCACTATAATCCCTTAACTATCAAGAAATACGAAGTTCCCCGTTGCCCGTATGTTAAGCATAATGTTACCCTTATTTGGTAAAAAATTCAAGTTTCTATCACCAAACACCTTAAATTGAAATTTTAAACCCCCAAAATTAAAACCCCAATTATCCATTAACTATGAAGAAATTCTAAGTTTCCCGTTGCCAGTATGTTAAGCCTAATATTAAACCCATTTGGTAAAAAATGCATGTTTCTATCACCAAACAAAGATTTGTTTTGGTTATCTACGGGAGTTTCACTCCCTGAAACTAATGGCGAGCTCTGGGTTGTCGTCGGGGAACCCCTTCCATTTGACAACTTCCCCGACGGCGACGACAATGACAACACAGACGGATGACACAGACGGAGACGACCAAGACGTGGGGGAGCCCCTGCCCTCCCCATATGCTTGTGGCTGGTTATGACTAGCACAGGCCTGTCCACCCCTTGTCCCCCCGCGTCATCCCTTACGTCCCTCCCCGAGGGCGTATTAAATACGTACTTTAAATACGTAAAAACGTATTTAAAGTACACAAAATTGAACATCATACTTATTCCTTACTAGCATAAATAGCTTAGCTTTTCAATCCAGTGTTGACTTGAGTCTCCTGGTTTTGTTAGTTTGGCAATCAGTCCTTGTTCCGCAGTGGTGTATTGGAGGTACACGCGAGTATGCGGCATATACCCAAAACAAATATTAAAACCCCTGTATAACTAAAACAAATATGCAGGATATACGCTGTAAACGTCGTATACCTCTTGGTATAAATGAATAAATCATTAGTAAATTCCTCCAAAGAGCATAATACAATAATGCAACCTTATCATCACCACTAACAAAAAATATAATTCATATATAACGAAAATCTCAATCCCGTAGGTTCTAATCACACAAAAAGTGTTACATTTAAATATGTCGATTAAGATTTAAGAATGTTCTGACCAGCACAGGCCTGTCCACCCCTTGTCCCCCCGTGTCATCCCTTACGTCCCTCCCTTCGTCTCGATTAGCCAAGTTGCATAAATATGAAACGTAAAGCAATATCCAAACAAAATGGACGGATGACACAGACGGTGACGACCTCGACGTGGGGGAACCTCTGCCCTCCCCATATGCTTGTGGCTGGTTCTGACCAGCACAGGCCTGTCCAACCCTTGTCCCACCGCGTCATCCCTTACGTCCCTCCCTTCGTCTCGATTAGCCAAGTTGCATAAATATGAGACGTAAAGCAATATCAAATCTATTCTGTAAATTCTGTCAATATACCTTACATAAGCTAAACCTGTCATTTTTGCAATACATTATAACCTCCACGATCACTATCCTGTATGTCGATGAACTTCTAGATTCGTGAACTTCGATAAACTTCGAGTTCTTTAATTTCTATATACCTAGAGGATCTACATCCCTCGGCGTCCCGACGCTCACCTAGTCCAGAGTCCTTAGCCCTTTGGTCAAAGCGATATCCGAACGAGATAACCTACAACTTGACTCTCTCTTGTCTCCTTAGAGAAACTCCATCCAAGAACAACTACCCCCTGCGAGACACCCACACGGCCTCTCCCCGTGCTCGCTACAACAATGTTCCGGAAGTGCCTTTCCTCGCATCATCAGACCCTGCGCAAGGAAGGTCGCCCGATCACGATCATGTTATTTTAACCGAAACATCGCTTTTAAAAGTTTCGTCATTTCAACGAGTTATTAGTTGCAAAAAGTTACAAAAGTTCAAACACTGGCCTTATAATACATCTTTTCAGCTTGTTGCATCCTTAACTTTCATGGAAAAGTTTTTTACTTCAAGCGCCAACTCTTTATAAATATGGTCTAAATACGTTGTCCTTTTTAATGTTAAAACGACAAAACACTTGTTTGGAAAATACACATCATATGACAAACTTTTTCATATCGCATTCCAACTTTTGTTTAGATTTGAAGAAATCAGCATAATAACAATGTTATCCAATTAAATATTGTAACGAACCGGCATAGTAAGCAAAGCTACACATGCCAATTCGATACAATATAACAAACACACATAATTCGTATTTGCTAATGAGCACATTTATATTCGACCTCCTAGTCAAGGCTTCTCACAAGAATGTGTCTTGACCAGGGCACAGGCTGGTGTTGCCGTACCTGCCATATTAATTAAACCATTTTGGGTCATTCTCCAGATTAGGGACAAAACTAAGAGTAAAGAAAAATATTTAAAATATATTTAAAATTACATCTTTTGTGTCTTTCATTGGGTTGATTATGAATAAATACACTCACCCATTTATCCAAATGTTTTGAGATATAAAACACCCTTAACTTTCACAGTTCATGTCAAAGTCTATCTCTCAACCATCTCGTGGTTTTGCCCGTAACTAACTGTTTGTGTATTTGTCATTAAATATTTTGTTAGACAATTATCTTGAACGAGTTTTTAGAGTCTAGTTCTGTCAATGCTATTTTAATCTTCTTCCACCACTGGCAAAGAGGATAACACAGTAGTCTCTGTTGCTGACTACTTTGCTCATGTCGTTTTACATGAGTAGTTCAGTGTATTGATCTTCAAGTAGGGTTTGCAGGAGCATGTCACTGGAATCATTAATGGTATTCGTGCCTATGTTTCAAACCACAACTTAAGGGATTGATCGCTTGTTTCTCCTTGCTCTGGAAACTTCCTTGACATTTCTTGGGCTCTTTTACCTCCGAACACATTAACTGTAGACCACTATTCACGCAAGAATTAACCCACACCTCTTATAATCGAGCCTACCATACTTAGGTCTTAGCCAAGCTGGAACTGATGATGGTTCGCGTTGAATGATTTTAGAAGAATGGTTTTACATCCCTCGAAGATAGTCTCGTAATATTGTTTTTGCTTCTTAGTTCTCCCTCCCAATTGCTTACTGGTACGGTCTTCCTATAACACATACAAGGTAAACTTTTTGAAATTTCGATGTGTCCATTGCAATGACATGGTACTAGGAAGTCAGTTGTGTCTTCAGACTGGGTTACTGGTACCTTGTTCCTATTCCGGCAGCGCAGGCAGGTCGTTCTCCTCCCAACCAAACCGCGCGCCGGGCGAGCTGCATCTCCAACAAGTCAAAGGGAAGGGGAAGTGGCGATCAGTAGGGTCATGTTCGGGGTTCTGGTATAAGTTTGTGATGTGTATTGGTTTCGTCTTGGTATATTGATATAGTTGTGAGTGTTTGGAACAGACCATAGCTGACCAGAAGGGCGGGGGTGGTGGATCCAACGTCGTTGCTGTGAGGGGCTGTTTATCTAGTGTTATCAGGCCGCCCTTCCTCGGGTTGATCGAGTCCCGTCTGTGCGTGTTGTAGTTCTACAACCAGTATAACACTTCGCAGCAAAGGTTTCTGAGATAGTGATCACATCGGGGTTGTGGGTGGTGATGAGGTCGTTCAGTTCTGCGCGTCTGAGATGTAGTCTGTTGAAGTTGACTGAGGTGATGGTGATGGAGTCTGAGGAAGTGAGGAGTGGGTTGTCTTGGTCTTTATCCAAGACTGTGTATTGGGGAGAGAGGAGTACCGGGTTGTTTGTTAAATAGTTTGGATTTGTTAGTTGCTGAGCTGTGTTGGTTGCGAGTGGCGACAGTTCTTTGAGGTGGGGTTGGCGGAGGTGGTAGCTTCGCCGACCGGTGTTTCTGGTGCGTGGACGATGGAGAGTCCTACATTGGACTCTTGTATTACTGTGCGTAGAAACAAACTCGCCACCTTCTTGTGGCTGGACAGGTGAGTAGGGTAGTTTACTCACTGAAACTAATGGCGAGCCCTGGAGCTGTGTCGTGCAGACTACACGGAACATGCACACTAAGAACTGGATGTTTGAATTTAATTTTAAGACATGTCTGACTTTTGAAATATGTTTGAATAATAAAACACCATTTAAAAGTGTGTCTTACTTTCAAACACAATTTTCAAAAACGTTTGAAAATTTCAAACACTTTTGTTTTACTGGTGACTGAATTTGAAAAGCATCTTAAAATGACCCAACTGAAAATTCAAACATTTCTGTTTTAAGACGTGTTTAGCTTAAAAAGTGTTTGAAATAAGTCAAGATTTCTCGCTTTCAAACATATTCCACATTCAAACGTTTTTTTTCAAACACTTTTATTTCAGACATTATTATATTTTCACACACGCAATTCCAAGCATGGCTTTAGGGCACATAATCATAGCGCCATTCTATATATTTAAAATCATAATTTTTAAATGAATGAATGAATGAATATATACAAAAATACAAAAATACAACCTTTTACAACATCACAGCTCCATAAAAACATTGATGACAAACATTTTAAGATATACATTAAAATTGAAATAAAATAGGAATTAATAAATAAAATTAATTAATAAAATGTATTTATTTATGTATCGTTATATAAAGTTATTATATAATGATTATTATCCAGTACTAAATCACTAGGAAGTAGGCCTACTAACAATTTCAATATTGTTATGATTCCGAATAAATGTTGAATAATTTAGCCAAAAGTATAAAAGCCTGAAAATAATGGAGGGCTTGCCTCTCTTGCTTGAAAACAATAACATATTCGAATGTGTCATACAAACGCACTAAATATTATTGTAGACTTGAAAGATATTATTATGAGTGCAAAGAATTTTGTATTATTTTAGTCGTTAACGTCTTATATTAAAAACTGAATAACAAAGGACAATAAATACTATTATTCTTATACAAAATTATTATTCTTAAAGTTATTAAATTAAAATATTACTATTGGTCCAAGTCCACGGTATAACATTACTTTTAAGTTTGGCGCTCATTATTTGCATCTGTCAAGTTGCTGTTGACGCCATGCGGGAGTACAGTAATGCTGTTGGCTACACTGGCAGCTGCATGCGCGCGCACCGGCGGTGGCCTAAAGTGGCCTGAAAATACGCGTGGTTTTAATTTCATAATAATGTCGTAATCGTGAGTTATTTACTTTCAATGAACAGTGAGATCGTCAGAATTAATAGGGCTTATCCCTACTTCATCGTTTTTGCAATCGTTTTGCAATCGCAATGGATTTCATCATGATGTGACTAGTGAACTAAAAACACATGTGCTTGATGAAAGTTGGGCTAAGGCTGACGAGAACTTCGAATGATCATCGAAAAGATTCTTCACGGCACGAGATTCAGCACATCGCATCACATCACATTATTCTGGATCTGACAGGTGAGAATAATTTGTACAAATCTAGGCTTAGCCTTGTAACCTTGTAGGCCTAGCCCTAGGCTTCTAGGGCCTAGGCCTGGCCTAGCCCTATGGCCTACATCCAGGGTCTTATGCCTAGCTAGGGAAGCTAGCCCGGTTCTCTTTCGGTTGGTATGGACAGTTTTTTTTATGTGTACCTACAAAACCTTAAACGTCGCTATTTTAAATCTAAAGTATCTACAAAACCTTTAACGTTGCTATTTTAAAACTTAAGTACCTACAAAACCATTAACGTCGCTATTTAAAATCTAAAGTACCTACTGATCAAAAACTGTCCATACCAACCGAAAGAGTTCCGCTAGCCCTACATCTAGGGTAGGGCTAGGCTTAGGCTTTAGGCGAGTTGCTTTGTAAAGGCTAGGCATAAGCCCCTAGGCCAGTCTTTCTCTAGGCCCTTCTTACTTGTCCCAAGGTCTAGGCTTAGGCCTACGGTTACGGTTATGCTATTTTTTCTGGTACAAGACCTGGAACTTCTTCGGTTTGTATGGACCGGTTTTACAAAACTCTTTCGTTAGGTTAGCCGAACTTTCCGCTGGCTACAATGCGCCGCGCTAGTTCTAGGATATAATCGATAAGAGCGCACCCAAAATTCTTTTCGTTACAAAACTACTTACCGGTAGTTGTTTTTCAGTGTTTTTATTGAAAAAATAACAGTGTTAAAAAACCGGTCCATACCAACCTAAGAAGTATCCAAGACCTGTAGGTCTAGGCCCTAAGATCAGTCGATGGCCATTGCCGATCCCAAACACGGCCATTGCTTTGACCGTGGACGCCCAAGGTGGTGCTTGCCAAGGCAAGCCCATTGCTGTTGCCCATCACGACCATCGGTCGTTGCCCAAAAAGTAATTTATCCTATGGCTGTGTAGGTATATATTCTTACGGCAGAACGCAAGAATTGATAAAAATTATGCTCTAAATCATTCTTACGGCAGAACGTAAGATTTGCTAAATTATTCTTACGGTCTGTGCTCTCATTGGAATTATCATTTGCGTTCCGAGTCTGTAAGGTTGACGCTACAGCCGCCATTTAACAGTGATTAAATTCTAAATTAGCATTTAGGCCTATAGGGAAATTAGAGTAGAGCCTATGATAGGAATTGTGTTCTTACGTTCGCTGCGGACATATCCAATAAAACAAAACAAAAATCCCAACCTTTTAACGTTTCTATTTAAAATATTTTTAAAGGACTCTCAACCAAAAAGGAGTTTTATCAAAAACATAAAGAATAGAATGAAAAAAAATCATCTCGTCAAGGATTTGAACCAACGAACCCTCACACAGAAGTCAAACCCGCTACCGGTACCATCCTGCCTCACCGCACTATGATCAAAGGTCGCCTATAAACATAACTAGTGAACTAATTGAACGAAAGAATTATTTCTTGCCATTGGCAACACTAAGCTAAGTGCAAGAACAATGCCTAGGGGGCCTAGGCCTAGACCTTATTGTAGATAATCAGTCTGTTGGTTATGTGGTTCAGAATTCAGAGTGATTACAATTCCTCAGTTCTAAGTAATTGTACTTACTTACTTCTGTTACCACCAAACCACCAATAGCAAAAATAGTTAGCTCAATGTAAGAATATTTGTTAGCAATTCTTACGTTCTGACATAAGAATAATTTTTAGCAATTCTTATGTTCTGGCGTAAGAATAATTTTTAGCATTTCTTATGTTCTGCCGTGAGAATAAGCAACTGCAAATATGTAGTTAACATAACTGGCAAGTACGTAGGCTGCTACCTAAAATTAACATATTGTACACCTAGGCTAGTTGTATCAAAAGTATCTAGGCTAGATTGAATAGCCTATATTTTAAGTCACACTTATTTTTCATAATTTCTTACTGAGGCCTACATCCAAATCTAAATCCATTTCCTACAAACACCTTCCACCTAAACCTTTTCACTGGGGATTCTTCATCATTTTCAGTTAGGCCTGGCCTAACTGCTAAATGGCCACAAAACTTAATTGTCTACCTGCATTTTAATAGGCCTAGGCAAAGATAACAGAGTACACTACGTGGTGTACTCTTATTATCTGTGGTCTAGGCCTGTACATTAATTTCTTGTTTGTCACCTGTCAGCTGATTTGAACCAGGTCTAAAATGAGTGTAGGGCCAAGGCCTATGCCTACATTTGGTTGCTAACTAGTAGGTCTATTTGCTTTAATTTGGATTAAGTTTGGACCTAGACAGACAGTAGGTAGGCCTGCTTCCTACGTCATTGACAAAGACAATTTTAGTACCTACATTCTACATTGAGTCGGACTTGGACCTAGAATTGTCTAGGCCTACCATCCCTATTTGTTATATTTTTGCCTTTTATGTGATCTGATGGTATGGCTGTGAACATTCCTCACTCACCACTACAAGGAATAATATTTTTAAATGCATTAGCCTTACCTACTTAGTCTAATGAGAAAATTAAATTGCTAGGCCTAGGCCTATGCTTTGCCTTAGTAATTATGTGACTGGCAGTTTTCCCAGAAAATTCTCTCTAGTTCAATTATAATCTCTAGCCCCCAAAACATTACCTCACCACCACAAGGAGTAATATTTAAAAAATACATTAGCCTTTGTGGCCTATAGGCCCTAGTTTAGTTAGAAAATTAATTGCTAGGCCTATGCATTGCCTAAATAATTATGTGATTGGCAGTTTCCCCCAGTAATGCTCTCAATAGTTCAATAATAATCTCTAATTGGCAAAACAGTTTAGTAAGAATGTACCTGGGCCTACACATGTAGGTAGGATTAACTGCACAGGCTAGGTATCAGTTGCGATTTATCCCAGATACGTTGTGATTGAGACCGTGATTCATTTTAAGTTCACGGACAATGATATGTAGGCCTAGATAGACCTATCACTATCACCGATTGGTAGCTTTGGCTACATACTTCTTCTGTAGCCATGAATTTATTATCCCGCAATAGGCTATAACTTAATATACCCTGGTCAGTAGGCCTAGATTTGGTTAAAATATTGGACATGTCTTCTGTACCGGTAGGCCTGCTTAGCTACCTATGGTTAAAGCCAGTGCAAAGATTATTTGTAGGCCTAGTTCCCAGGGTTCAGTTTTTATTTGGTCAAGACTAAGAGTCACAATAGTGACTACAGTAGGCCTATGGTAGGCTACTTGAGCAAAAAATAGTTCCCCATACCTGCCTACTATTTATGTATTGATGACATGCAGTCTACTCTAATCATGAATTGTAATGTAGGAATCCAATATAAGGCTGGATTACACCATCAAATGAGTGGCCTAATGTTGGTAAATTTTTTGATAAAATTCACTTTTAGCGGATAACTCGCGTGCTCCTTAATGTGAAGAATGTTAAATATCTAAAACAGTCTAAACCAAATTCTAGCTGCCATACTTAGTATAGGTAGGCTAAAACCAAAGCAAACTCGTTCATGGAAATATATAAATTTATTCTCATTCACACAATGCTCAAAGTGAATAGCTGTGGGATGGAGGCCCGCAAATGCACAAGTAATAATTACGCAACACATTTTGGTTCATATAAAATATAGTAAACATGCAATAGGCCCCTTCGATAATATTTTGATTCACCATTATCGATATTTATGAAAATTGATTGGCAAACGATTAATATTGAATGTGTGCATCCCTACTAAGGTGTGCCTACCAGGGCATACAAACTTATCTTAGCTACGACCTAGTGATAAAGAGTTTTGTGCCATATACCTAGGCCTATGCTTAGTGTTTATAAAACAAAATATAGGTCTACGCTTATATCAACTAAATTAAAGAAATCAATTATCAAAATACTGTTTACCTAAATTTCCTTCCAGTAAATAATTTATGGAGTTCCCAAACACTCAGCTCAGGCCTATATGTTACAACAACGCAGGGGCTAGGCCCTGAATGTAAAGTACTACTTGCTTGCTCGGTTGCTACCAATGCTGTTGTAATAACTTTTAGTAGTAGGGCTATGCCATGGTACATTTATGAATGGTGAGCTTAGGCCTACATCAAGTACCGGTAGGCCTTAATATGCAGACATACCTATATAATATTCTGAATTTAGGTTGTTTTTGTTTTCAGATTATTCCCCCGGATTGGTGCCATCAGTGGGCGTACCTGCAAGGAGTTCGTCTTCAATCCAGTGACTGTACTTGTGCAAAATATTTTTAAATGCCTAAAATGTTTCATGTCATATCAAAATAAAGGGTTATTATTGTTCAAATGAGTTCAGCATGTTTGCCAGTCACCTGCTAAGGTACACTTTATAGTCAAATAAAGCACAATAGGCCTACATCTGTAATTCAAAATTCTCAAGTAAGCGCGTAAGCCTTGGAATCAACTTTTATTTGCTGAGTAGGTAGGTTTAAAGCCCTGAATTGTATCCATGTCTGCGGTTTGACAATATTTAGTTCGTTTTTTTGCAAAGGAGAGTATGGGGTCTATTTGTTATTTTTAAAATTGCATATGGTCCCAAAATTTAATTGACTATAAAGTTGCTTTGTCCCATATCCTATTTTTTTATTTCAGGTCAGTTGCACGGATAAGTAGGGCCTATAACAAATGTTTTTTTTTGTGTAGGCCTAACTAAATTTTGCCCATAATTTCAAACACCTTGAAGTGTTTGAATATTCACACACCTTTTAGTGTTTGAATATTCAAACACCATGAAAATCAAACACTTTTTAGTGTTTGAAATTTCAAACATATTAGAATCAAACACCATTTTATGTTTGACTTTCAAACACTTTTAGGTGTCTTAATTTCAAACACCTTACGATTTTCAAACATATTTCTCTGTTTGAATTATTCAAACAGGTAAAAGTGTTTTATAAAGGTGTGCAAACACTTTTCTCAAAATATATTTGAATTTCAAACACTTCATTCTAAGTGTGTGGACGTTAACTGCTCCGACATGTCACCTGACTCCAGAAACGCCAGCCGTCTGGTTGGACGCGTGTCCGGGAGTATGCACACCAGAGGGGTAGTACACGTTACTTATAAGAGTCGTCGACGTTTAATCTTCCATCGTGGTCACATTGTGTTGACACGTCATGTGTTGCTCGTCGGCGAGTGTGTCTGTAGTCAACAGTGGACGCGCTTACGACGTCATGTAGTATTTCCAAACAGAGAATATTTGTAATTCATACAACCTAAATAAATGTTGACAATAATTAATGTCAGCCAGTTGAAGAAAAGTGAAACTGCGAAGTATTGCTACGTTTAGCGTCGTGTGTAGAGTCGCGTGTTAACGTGTTTACGTGTTTTGTTATGAAAAATTTCTTAATAAAACGAAACACGATAAGTTTTAATCTAGAGGTCAATTGGTGCATCGTCCCGTGCATACTCGTCAGGGAATGTCTCTCGACAGTTTGTCTTTCTAATTTTGCAAACCTTTCTTCCCACGGTTTACATTGGTTGCAATTTGCAGTAGGAGCTGCATTACTTGCATCTTACAACCCGACCTTACTTTTACACCCGACGCACACGACGTTACTTTGTTATGGTTGTGTTGTATTGTGTTGTGTTGGCGCGAGTACAATTAGGGCACACACACCTCACCCATGCCGGGCCTTCAAATTCCAACTCGACACCTTCTCGCGGTTTGGGCCGTGAATAGGAAAGTTTCACTCCCTGAAACTAATGGCGAGCTCTGGGTGGTCGTCGGGGAACCCCTTCCCTTTGACTACCTCCCCGACGGCGACGACAATGATAACACGGACGGATGATGACACAGATGGACACGACCACGACGTG